>CAKOAT010592931.1:103233-124438 GCA_932364175.1 Eruca vesicaria subsp. sativa
AAAGCAAAAGATCAAAATAAGAAGTCTTAGTTGTAATAAATTGTTAGCTATTTACAAATTATAATTATAGTTCAACTCATGTAACAAATAGATATTCATGCGTCGTTATAAATATATACATATTTACATGTTTCAGTTTAATCGATTATAAATCAAACCATATCCAAATCCTATGGTTTTTATAAAATCACATTCATTCGGTTTGTATGGTATATACCAAAAATAACCATATTATCGATTGTTACTATCTTTTAAAAATATAAAATTAAAAAAGAACTAAGATATTTAAATCATTGATAACAAAAAATTTCAATGTGAAAAATTTAATAAGTTTATAATTTATAAATGTTCATGAAAATTTATTGAAAATTTTGAAATTAAAATATTTATGTAATCTTATATGGTATATAGTTTAATCTGTATATATATATGTGTTTTATTATTAAATGATACTTTTTACTTATATGGTTTTAAAATCATGTAAATCTTTTTATAATAAAATGTTAAACTATTGATCATTAATTTTTAACATAATAATTTTAATAGTTTAGTTATTTATTCTCGTTTCTTAAAATTCAAAATATAACCTATACGAAAAAATCTAAAGTTTAATTTTATAGCTAATTTGATTGCTTTATTTTTTAAATAATATAAAATTAAAGAAAAATGGTGGAGGATATATAAACTGTTATCAAATATTTATTATTAGAATCATTAAGTGTCATATATATATATATATATATATGTATATATATATATATATTAGTCATTTATGGTAATTCCGTAGGTTTTATTTATGGAAATAAAATAAAATAGTAATTATATCTTAGGGAACAATCATTAAGTTTCATATATATATTAGTCATTTATGGTAATTCCGTATGTTTTATTTATGGAAAGAAATAGCATATCATATCATTATATCATATAGTTTGACTAACTAATGTGTCTAGCAACCTATAAAAACCCAATGTTGACTTACTTATTTTTCAATTGAATCTAATTGACTACCTAATTGAATGACACTTATGCATTGGGGCCTCTTTTAATTAATACAAAATTGAGGTTACATCTTTTCAAATGTTCCTCAATTAATATATTGGGGATATAGTTAACTGAACCGCATTACTTAAATTAAACCGATGGTTATTTATCTACTAATACAAGTTGTCAATTAAATTTGGACTCTTTCTAGAGTCATTCTTTTTATCTACTGATACAAGTTGTCAATTAAATTTGGACTCTTTCTAGAGTGTTACAAATAATACAAGTCATATAGTTAATTGAACCGCATTACTTAAATTAAACCGATGGTTATTTATGGGATATAGTCTTGGGCTTATTTAAAACAAATTATATGATTTGATTTTTGGGCTTAGGTATAAAAAAACATTGAATAAATTTTCTACCTTAATGGATCAAAAAATCAGTTATTATTTTTCAGCCCAAAAGGTATTTAATATTTTTAAATAAAACAAAATTGTCTATTATTAATTATTTATTTAAATCATGTTAATGTATTTTTTTATTTTAAATAACAATCACTTTGTTTTGATAAATTTCAATGGTAACTTTTAAATAATTTATTGTTTTATTTCTCTTCAATAATTTACTGATTTAAAAAAAAATGTAAAGCAAAACAAAAAACAAAATCTAAAAACTAAAATTCAAAACCAAAAACTGAAAAATAGATTATATTTTTTTGCTTTTATTTATTTACAAAATAAACTATTGCAAATTTCTTTTAATTTTTTTGTCATCTTTTCAGTTTTAAATTAGATGTTCGATTATTTGGGATTTGTTTATTAGTAATATCAGTTCAAACTAATTCAGCGGGTCTAAAAATTAAAAACCCAAACCAAAAGCTGAAAATCAAAAATAGAAACTTAAAAACTAAAAACCAAAAACCAAAATCTAAAACAAAATCTAAGAATAAAAATTGAAACTAAAAACTAATGAATAACAATCATAACCACAAAATTTGGTGAACTGATTTTATTCCAAAATATTCTTTAAATTAAGACAAAACTCAATTATATAAATTTTTAATCATAAAAAATTTCTGCGCTTTTCAAGCGCGGGTCAAAATCTAATCTATATTATTAAAACTGAAGTACCTTTTGGAAACAAGGATAGCAATAATAAAAAGAAGTAAGTTTGGAAACATTAATAACAATATATTTTTAATATTTTCTTTTATTTACATATTTAGTCATTATATCTGTAATAAATTAAATCTTTTCTTTTTGTATTTTCTTTTATTTACAGATTCTACCACTACATTTAAAAGCAATTTAAACTAACTAATTACAATTCTAAAGTTGGTGGTATTATTGATAATATAAGAATATCAATTACAATATAGTATATATTATATAAAGAATTTTTTAATATAGTATTAATTCATTTAATTTAATCAAATTAAAAAAATCTGAGAGTTCAATTTTCAAGAAAATAAGATATTATAAAGTTAATACTAATTCATAGAAAATTAGTGCAAAACAATTATTATTTCATTTTAAAACAAATTAACAAAAATAAATAACAGATTAATATATGATTCGTACAATTACATTAATTTACAAAATTCTTAAGTTAATATTATGTACAAGTAAAAAAGTATTATCAAATATCTATATTTTAAAGTAATATATTTTATTCTATATGTAAATTATAAAACATAAAAAATTATATAGGACTTTATTTTATAAAATCATCAGTTGATGAATTTACGTTAAACACAAGTTAAATCAAACACCCGCGCGGGGGCGCAGATCAGTATCTAGTCTATATTATTAAAAGAGAAGTACCTATATAAAATACCTCTTAGTTTTCACTTTTATTTACAATAATATGCCATTAAAGTTATTAATTACCTTACCTTATAGGATTCTATGTCTTTTCACTTTAATTAATGCATTTCCAAAATCAAATTTTAACTAAAAAAATCATGGCAACAATAATTAATGAAAATAATTATTTTCATATATATATCTTTCGTAATTAAATAAATAAATTCTATAGAAATTGTTTTACTAATTTCATATACATAATAATTAATTCCAATATTAATTAACCTACCTTTTAGGATTTTTTTTTCTTATTAATTATCTACATATCTTTAAATAGTTAATGAACAATATTGTTTTCAAAGATATATAATTATGTTTTTATTATATATAAGTAATAACTAAAATAAAAGTCACAAAAAGAAACATTTGTATAATATATAATACATAGATTAATATAAACATATTATGTTATGTATATTTTTATATAAATAATAGTTCAAGGTAAATTCAGAATAATAAAAGTTAAAAAAGTAGAAATATATAGGACCATATATTTTAAATAGTAGATACAACAATTTACATTTGAGGATTTGTGCAATGTTTATGCTCATCAAGAAGATGAAAGGAAGACAAGGAAACAAGGGTTTTCATCGAAAGACAACGTGAAGAAGGCCATCTCTGGTTATGGAATGATTATTTTAGTGAGAGTCCAACATATCCAGAAAATCTATTCCGACGACGATTTAGAATGAACAAGGCATTGTTGATCGACTCTCCAATGAAGTTCATTTCTTTAGTCAAAAGAGAGACGGTTTAGGAAGGTTTGGCCTCTCTACAATTCAGAAGTGTACAACAGCTATTCGTGTGTTGGCATATGGTTCTGCGCTTGATGCAGTCGACGAATACCTCAGGCTCGCTGCAACCACAACTCGGTTATGTGTGGAAAATTTTGTGGAAGTAATAATAGACTTGTTTGGCGATGAGTACCTAAGAAGACCAACACCAGATGATCTTCAACGTCTACTTCATATTGGAGACCTTTGTGAATTTCCCGGTATGATAGGAAGCATCGACTGTATGCATTGGGAGTGGAAGAATTGTCCCACCGCTTGGAAAGGATAATATTCTCGTGGTTCGGGAAAACCCACAATCGTTTTAGAGGCGGTTGCTTCATATGATCTCTGGATATGACATGCGTTTTTTGGACCTCCAGGTACCTTAAATGATATAAATGTCCTTGATCGTTCACCTGTTTTTGATGACATAGTAAATGGTCAAGCCCCACAAGTCTGCGGTCAATGGGAGAGAGTATCATTTGGCTTACTATCTCAATGATGGTATTTATTCAAAATGGGAAACTTTTATCCAATTTATTCCAATTCCACAAGTGCCGAAAGTAGTCTTATTTGCTCAACGTCAAGAAGCGGCCCAAAAAGATGTCGAACGTGCTTTCGAAGTCTTGCAAGCTAGATTTTTCATTGTTAAAAATCCAGCACTTTCTTGGGATAAAGTCAAGATTGAGAAGATTATGAGAGCATGTATCATACTTCATAATATGATAGTAGAAAATGAACGAGATGACTACACTCAATATGATGTTTCGGATTTTAACAAGGAGAAGGAAGCGGAAGTTCACATGCCGATCTCACCTATTCTACAGATATCCCTACAAATATATTCAATCAGATGAGTTTTCGAACAAGAATTCGTGATAGACAAGCGCATCAACAATTGAAAGGTGATTTGGTTGAACATATATGGCGTAAATTTGGACATGATCAAGACAACAACTGAGGATGCCTCTTAATATCGTTTATTTTAGTAATCTTTGTTTTAACGTTTTTATGTTTGTATTTTAAAATCTATGTATAAAATGATATGTTGTATTTTGTTTTATTAAATAAATAAATTTTATCTTTTTAAAATCTTCACTAAAAATTTTATTATTTTTATTCTTGAGAACTTTAGTTAAGGAACCACCAATAAACCTCTAAAATTTAGTGTCCCTTAATAAAGTCTCTTCTATTACTTTTAATAATTAAAAAGTCATTAAAGCCCACTTAAAGAATCCTTAAGTATTTCAGCAATGAACATGCTCTAAGGGATTGTTTTTTTGGTGCATAAGTGAATATTGTTTAGGGTTGTTTAGGAAGTGTAGTTGAGTTATATAATACACTTTTATAGTACTGATATATGGTGTCATTGTCTACCCCTTCTTTTCCTAATAATATGTAGTAGGATATGAAAAACTTGTGACCACATGTTTATATGTTGCCCATGCTCATACAAACAGTCTAGATAACATGTCAGGATATTGAGTTTTTTTTTATTAATGAAAACATAAAAAAACAGAGGCTAGAAAACGGACACATCCGATAACCACAGCCCCGTCAATTAGTTCACAAAGAAATAGAACTTGATGCGATTGGTAAAGCTTACTATTAATCAAATTCTCGTAAATCTATTGAACACAACGAACCGACGAAAGGAAACACGAACAGAGAAAGACGAAAAAAAACATGAAGTTCGAGCTTGTGTTCATACCGTATCCTGGGATAAGCCACCTCAGATCAACAGTTGAGATGGCGAAGCTACTAGTCCAGCAAGAAAACAACCTCACTATCTCCTTTCTCATCCTTCCTTTCCTCTCCGGAAACGCAGCCGCTGCTTCCCCCTACGTGGAAGCTCTCTCCGCCGCATCCAACGACCGCCTCCGCTACCAAGTGATCTCCGGCAAAGACCAAACAACCTCTAAGCCTGAGCCTACGACCCTTGACATGCATATAGAGAACCACATCCCAACAGTAAGACGCGCCGTTCAAAAGCTCTTCGACCACTACTCGACCCAACCAAACTCCCCTAGGATCGCCGGCTTCGTCCTCGACATGTTCTGCACTTCGATGATGGACGTGGCGAACGAGTTTCACGTCCCGAGTTATCTTTTCTACACGTCAAGCGCTGGGATACTCGCACTAGGGTTTCACATTCAGCAGCTATACGATGCTGATAACTACCACGTTAGAGAAAGTGACTTTGAAGACTCGGAAGCTGAGTTAGTCGTTCCCGGTTTGACTCGTCCTTATCCGGTTAAATGTCTTCCACACGGCCTTGCATCGGAACTGTGGCTCCCTATCTTCGTGAATCACGCAAGAAGATTCAAAGAGATGAAGGGTATTCTCGTAAATACTGTTGCTGAGCTGGAACCTTACGTGTTGGAATATACTAATACGTCCATCACTCCTCCAACATATTCCGTTGGACCACTTTTGCATCTTGAGCCCCAAGTGGACGAGACACATGAGGAGATATTGAGGTGGCTGGACGAGAAACCAGCTAGATCAGTAGTGTTTCTATGCTTCGGGAGCATGGGAGGCTTCAGCGAGGAACAAGTACAAGAAATAGCAGTAGCACTTGACAGAAGTGGCCATAGTTTTATATGGTCTCTACGTCGCTCTTCGTCCAATATACTAAATGAGAATCCTGAAGAGTTTAAGAATCTTGAGGAAGTTCTCCCGAAAGGGTTCTTGGAACGGACGCAAGAGAGAGGGAGGGTTATCGGATGGGCTCCACAGGTGGCTATTCTCGCGAGTCCAGCGATAGGAGGTTTTGTCACTCATTGTGGGTGGAACTCGTTGCTAGAGAGTCTTTGGTTCGGTGTTCCAACAGCTGCTTGGCCGTTATACGCAGAGCAAAAGTTCAACGCGTTTGAGATGGTGGAGGAGCTTGGACTGGCTGTGGAGATTAAAAGGTATTGGAGAGGCGATCATTTGGGTGGAGTGGCGGCGGTGGACTTGGTGAAGGCGGAGGAGATTGAGAGAGCAGTGAGGTGTTTGATGGAGCAGGATAGTGACGTGAGGAAGAGAGTGAAGGAGATGAGCAAGAAATGTCATGCAGCTTTAATGGGTGATGGATCATCGCGTATTGCTTTGCAAAGATTCATCCAAGACGTTGCCAATAATATGGCACTAGCAAGCTCTTAAAACTGTATAATAGTAATAGTACGTACTACTAAGTGGAGATATATGGGGATGCTATCAGTGATGTATAAACGGAGCTTTGATGTCTCACCGATTATGGTAACGACTAAAATGACATTAACAAGAAACTATAGTCTTCCTGATAAGCCTTCACGTTGGAGTCTACTATTTTACTTATTCGAAACCGTTTAAACTAATGTGTCCAAGGTGGACAGTTCATTTCATTTTAAAATTTTGACTCAAATTTTGTGTCACTTTAAAGTTCTTGTTTTTCTTATATCTCCTTAGAGCTGGATTGGTCTGAACTAAATTGTAATAATATCTTGTTGGTAGTCCATTTCTCCAAAAAAACAAAATGTTGGTATGAAGGTGTTTGGGACAATTTACTATGGACCAGTTGTGACGCCACATGATCATGGTCCATGGGTTCCCGCCTAAGAAACACCTACGGAAGCCAAGAGATATTTTGCAAGAACTGACACATGGGACTTTCGGCACCAAAAGCTGACCCAATGAGAGACTTATATACAGTTTTTCAAGTATAAAAGTATCATGAATTTATAGTATGTCTATGAAGAGACACAAAACTGTTATACCAATAAATAATTGTGAAACAATCTTCTTAATTACGCAAGACAAACTCACTATCTTCCTCGTGAGGTGTGTTATGTTATATGTGAAGGGAATGTAATGAAAGAAAGACTTGGAGCTTCACCAAGACACCAACTATATGGAATTATGGGTATCGATTGCAAAGATGATAGACAAACATGTTCGCAACCGTATAGTGTCAGTTCGAGCGGATGAGAGATCAAAAATACGGTTCAAATTTATTTGTAGTTCGCCATATGCTGCTAAGCTCTGTTTTTTTAAAAGATGTATCTTACTATGTTTCTAAAATTCTAGAACTCAAAATCATTCGCACTTAATGTAAAAGGACTGGAGTGTGAATAAAATTTACATTCTATCTTCAAAACAATGCAAAGTTTTATGCCAGATTTAAAATGTAAATTATTGTAAATTTTATTATGATTCATATTTTGATAGAACCACAAACATAATTTTTTGGGTGCATAAACCCAAATGAAACGACATAAAAATCAAATTAACAACACTTTTACCCCCAAGAGTCAAAACACAACAACAAGGCACAATTAAAAAAAAAACAGGATACAACATTACACCACTTTCCCATCAGGCTAGCTAACTACCGGCAACAGAACAACGTGTCCTGATCACACCGGCTGAGCCCGTCTTCACTTTAACTCTCCCCATCTTCTCCATTGACTTCGCGAAAGCCTTGTAGAACTTCTCTTCAGAACCGTTGACCAAGTCGTTGACCATCTTCAACGTCGCTGAGTTCTTTGTCAAAGCAGAATCAGACTGGAAGAGACCTCTCCTCTTCAAGACAAGCCTGTAGTAGCTGAGATCGAAGCTTCTTCTGCTACCGGGATCCATCTCGAGGATGGTGGTGTTGTCGTTGAGGTTCTTGCATTTGTTGGCCTTTATGTTGGCTGCGTACTCGCTGTCCAGAGATGGATCTTGTTTGACTGTCGTCGAGAAGTTGTAGAGACGTTCACTCATTGAAGAACAATGCGAAACGCCGATCGTGTGAGCCCCTAAAGAAAAACAGTACAAGAAAATTTAAACCAATTTTACGAATGTCCATATTGAATATCAAGACGATAATTAACCAATGTTAAAAAAATACTATAACAATATAAATATAAATACTTAATTAACCGGCTGGTTACTTTATCCTAAAGCTAAAACTCTAAATCATAAGCAAATCAGCACATAGCACTTACAACTTTTAATCCAAAATCAAAATTGTTACTTAGAACCTTTAATTAAATAGCATAAGTATTTAAAATTACATATATTATTAATATCATACTATTTTTAGGCAATACGTTTAGGCTAAACAGCCGGTTAGAACATTTTTTTATAAACAGATAGCGGTAAGTGGGGCTACATGCACTCCGAAACCAATTTGGTTATCTCCGGTTATCGAAACTTACCGGAGAGTAGAACAAGGTCTTTGAGATTAAGGCCTTGGTTAGCGAAACGTTGTTGTAACGTTGTGAAGTTACTCGTCGGTCCGGGAATGTTGTTCGTAGCCTCAGCCAAATTAGAGATCCTACCGTCTCTTCTTCCGGTTGGAACACTCCACCAAGGACCTCCCTTTAGACAGCATTCAAAGTATAACTTCATTTTTGTTTAATTTGCATCGTTAGCTTAATTAATTAATTTCAAGTTGTTTGCTTACGGTAGCAACAACTGAGTCTCTAGCGGTCAAAGCGATGATGTCAGCGCATGAAACAGTCTTAGGACATTCTGCTTCAAGAATAGTCTTGATCCTCTCTACGAAACCGAATCCCCTGAGTGTTAGATTTGGTGGTGCATCTCTCTCCGCGTTCCCAGATGTTGAGTTTATCAACACTGATCCATCGCATCCCTTCATTATTTATTTATTTAAAATCGTTGTAACTGTTAATAAAAATTCAATAATATCAAATATTTTGCCACAGCTCAAATTTACTACTATCAAATTACCATTTTTATTCAATTTTATATATTAGTACATCTTCTAGATTTTCTCATCATTATTGGTAAGCTATTGAACTAGATGCGTGTGGATATTAATTTATATATGTACATAAAGTACGAACATACCCTGACGAAGCAATCATGGAAGAGCATTCTGAGGAGAGGAGCTGCAAGAGAAGGACCATTATGGATATGCTTTTGAATATGATCTGAAATTATTTTCTCAGCGTTTGGACAGCTTTTCGCGTAGAAGTTCATTTGAAGCTGAGCATCGGATGATCCAAGCATTCCCATAAGAACAGTTGCTGCAACCGCAACCATGACATTGAAGCGATTCGTCGTCTTCATTAGATACTTTCCTCGCTCTTGTTTCTCACTATTCTTTCTGGTTTTGTTTCACTGAAAAGAGCAAGATATATAGAGCAATAATGGAAGGGGGGGTACACTTATAATAAGAGTGATGAATATGGTAAAAGTAAACATATATATATATATATATATATATAACTTAAATAAACCGGAACTAACAACAAAAACTTGTGAAAAGAAACTTAATATAACAATATTATATTTCCTTGTATAAATATAAACTTATATGACGTAAAACACAGAAAATAAAAGAATATTCTTTTTTTCAAAATAATTTTATTTATACAACTATTTATTAAAAAAATTAAAACCATCAACGTAAAGTGACACTAGAATAAACCCCCTAGTTTGTAGTTATACCCTTTATATATTCCATGACTAGCTGTACTGGAATTATAATTTTTAAGACCTACTGAAATGAAGTAAAGAACTGTTTTTTTATATAGTTTATTTGTATGTTAGAAAAGTAAAAGGATAAAATTTGCTGGAAGAGAGAAAGAGAGAAAGAGAGAAAGAGAGAGTACAACATGTCAATGACTAGAAATAGCAGGTTAAAATAATTAATATCACATGTGAATAGTGCATTGTTTATTCTAAAGAACGGCTAATTACATGAAAAACACTTATCAAACTATTTCTTTATAAAAAGACGTTAATTACTTTTTAGATGCACGCAACAAGGTATCATATACATATACTTGTGTGTCCCTTTTATAAGAAAACGGTAAAGTAGTTAACATCTTTGTTATTGTAACTAGGGCTGGGCATTTTATTCGTTAAATTTGATTCGATTCGTTATTCGTTTCGATTCGATCCGAAAATTCCGGATATCCGTAAACTTTCGAATCAAAGCAAATACTAAAAATAAATATCCGTTAAAATCGAAGCAAATCACAAATATTAAAATTTTGGGAAGTGGATATCCGATCCGATCAATATATAAATATATGTATATTTTGATTATAATAATAATTTTAAATGTATAAAATTATTATTATAGCTTATGATTTGACTAATTAGATTCACATTATTACTTATATAAAATTATTAGATAAAAAGAAGAGAAAAATTATGAAAATTATAAAAAAATCTTAAGTTTTGTGTTATTATAGTTGTTAACTTAAACATAAAAAAATTATAAAATATGTAAATTCACTACTTCTTTATTTTTTATTTTATATATCATGTAAAAAAAATTTTACAAAAAAAATTTATATAAGATTATTTTTAACCGATGAGATATTCGTAAGTATTCGTAAATATCCGCAAATATCTGTTTATTTTTCGGATATCCGTATTTTTCCGAAGCAAAGCAAATACCAAAATCAGATATCCGTAACATACGAAGCAAATCATAAATACCTTTGAAAACCCGGATATCCGATTCGTGCCCACCCCTAATTGTAACCAGGCTTAAGTAGTTTACATCTTCCGAACAAAAAATATTAAGACTGTTTGGTTGTCTTTTTTTTTTTTTTTTTGACAACGAAAGGCTGATCTATTACTCAAGCTTGAGGTGGTCTGGGGAGCCAGACCGGAATAGAACAACCAACATACATGAGTTCCCGATAAAAGGATCGGACAGACTTAGCTAAATGATCTGGCACAGTATTTAGAGCTCGAGGTACATAAGAAATCTGAAAATCTGGGAAACAAATCCGTAATGTCGAGATCCTCTCCAGCTCCGTCGAAAAGCTTGGCCATCCGTGAGGGTCTTTGAGCATTGCTACCAAATCCTTACAATCCGTACTAAAGCTCTGACATGGCGAATGTTGAAGTATGTTCTCCATTGCCCACCGCAGCGCCTCCAGCTCAGAATGCAAAGCCGACTCCACTCTACTCACATTACGCATCCTCATCAGATGACTATTTCCCAAACTATCCTTCCACTCCCATCCACAACCCAAAAATTGATCCGTAGAGGTCCAAGAACCATCTATCATGCAAATGTTGCGTAGGCTTATGACCTGCCGCTCAGTGTCTCCGTCCTCTTGTGTAATCCTAATATCCTGCTCATTAGCTTGGAACCAGGCAAGACACTCGCTCTCTGCATACCGGGCCAATTCCAGAGGATCCCTATCAATACCTCTAAACAGCTTGTCATTCCGAGCCTTCCAAATGTACCATATCAACTAAGGAAGAGGATCTCTATCTAGATCTGGTCCACAAATACTCTTCTTCCGCCAGAACAGATAATCCATATTCGAAAAAGTGCTCTCCAAAGGGAATAAAGTAACACTGGTTGGAATTGATGATAGGGCCCATGCTTGTAAAGCTGGTGGACATTGAAATATTGCATGTGTAATTGTTTCATCCAGTTTTCCGCATCGTGGACATACATTATCGCACCTTATGTGTCTACGATTCAGCGCACTCGTAACAGCCACCTGCCCTGATATAATCTGCCACATAAGATGACACATTTTTGGGGCGCTTTAACCTTCCAAACTTGTGCTTGGAGCCTTTTAAAGCTTGGTTCGTCTACTAAGATCTCATCCTCTTTCATAAGTATATTACGAGCTACCCAATAACCAGACTTGACTATATATTGTCCACTCCTAGTGTAACTCCAGCAGTGTGTATCTCTGCGATAAGTCGAGCTAATAGCTATACTCCGTATGAGAGGTATATCATCCACGTTGACATATCTTGTCAGCTTGTCCAAGTCCCAAGACTTGGTTGTCTATCTAGACTTAATAAACAATGTTTTATAAACGGAAAACCTAGAAATAAAAGAAGTCAAATGAATATTAGTTTAACTACATAGAGGAGAAAGATAACCTAAATGTTACACATATTATTTTAAATTAGGAGATTCTCCCATGCACGAATACAAATACTTACGTAATAAATAATAACAATTCATAAATACTAATTGTTTGTTTATAAGTTTTAAGTTATTTTAATTTATATAATAAAAATATTACGTATCACTATGTTCCATTCTATAGATATAAGATTTTACATATAATATTTATATTATTTTAAATATTATTTTTGATATGTTGAATTACATCTATTATTTTAAATTAAAAAAATATTTTTATTATGTTCAAATATGATGATTATGTTTTAAAAATTCAAGTAGTTCAGTTCATCCTCCTGTTTTGTAAATATATTTGTAACTTTTTTATAAATGGGTATATACTGTTTTAGAAGCAAATAGAAAACATAAATATTTCAAACTCGCTTTAACAAATATAACTTGTAGTATATTGGTTGTTTTGATTGCTTACATTAACAATGGTTTGTTATTCATATTTTAGTACCTGAATTGTATCAATGTTCTTAAATGAATCACATTTTTTTGTTATAATTAGACTAAAAATAAGCACATGTCAATTAGATTTTTTACTCTTATCTTATGATTATACATATATATATTGTAAGATGGTTTATATTTTGATATATGTTGTTTTCGATAAAATTGAAAAAGATTGAAGTGTTGATAAATTTTTTTATAAAAATCTAATTAACCAAAAAGATATTGATCATAAAAAACTATTATTTATCTTGTTGCAGCTTCATATTTTCAAATATTTTTTTTGGTTTTAAAATAATCATAAGATAGAATCATGTTTTTAAAAATAAGATATTAAATATTCGTTTATGTTGTTTCAAATTATTTGCTTATTTATTATTTGATCAAAAATACAATTAGAAATATGATTATATTTTAGAAATAATGTCTAAATTTTTTTTTTCAATTTGTTTTGTGAAGCTATGTTATATATAAGTATATATTTTAAAAATCTATAGATATGTTTTATTTTTATTTTTTTGTTTTAAGAACCATAAAGAATAAAAACAAAATTGTTTTAATATAGAACTCCATGTTTTTGTTTTAGATTTTTTTATATTTTATTATTTCTGTGCTTTAGTGAAAAGGAAAAATTAAATTAAAATGTTAATCACAATTTATTAAGAAAAATAATAAGAATCATAAGTATTTAAATCATTTAAAGTATCTATGTAATAAACCATTGTGTGAATTAACGTGAGCACGACACGTCCAAAACTTACTTCTCAAATAAAATTATGGAGTTATTAATTACAAACATATCTAAAAGTAAACCAAAACAAGCTAATTTATTGTGGTCCATGTCATATATGAATTCTTTCTCCACAACTGGAGGTAATTAATTTTTGATTCACATTTTGAAAATGAAAAAGTAGTAAAATTCTAACATTTTATTTGATATCTAAACAAACAATTGTATTTGTAAAAATTTAAGATATGTTTATCTTTTAACAGTTAACTGCACAATTTGGAAATCATATATACTTTTAAAAAATCTTATATATGGTAGATAACCTTTTACTTAAATTGTGTACTCTGTCTAACCATACTTTTTACAATTTACCATTTACTAGATTTGATCTGCGTGGATATTTATTTTCACTTTTATATACATAAATATTTGTTGTAGAACATAAGTGGTATACATTTTCAACGTTGATTACATACTTAAATGTTTATATAACTATTTCAAATACAATAATTTTATAATTTACATGTTATATTAATAATTTTTAAAACCATATTTATTTGTCACTTCTTATTATATATTTATCTTATTGTATTTGCATTTAGTTATTAAGAAAATTAATATATTCATGAGAAAACACATTTGGAAATTATTTTGTATTTATTTATGATAAATTCTGACCCGTTCTTCAAAATTAGATTTTTTTTACCAATATTTTTATTTTTACGATAAGGGGCTTTTACTTTCTTTAACTTTCTATACATTCGTTTTAGATAATATATTATCGTATATACAAAAGTCTAAGATATGTTAATTATTGACATGTATTATATAGTTTGCTAATTTTAAACCGTTTTGTCATCATATTATATTTTTAAAATAAATACTTTATATTTATGAAAATAAAATTTCTAAATTTTATATATATATTTTATCATATTTAGTTCAATATAATAATTATCTTTTAACATGATGATTATGGCTATAAAGTAAATAAAATAAGATATAATTTAAAATTTTCATTCTATACACCATAACTTAAATAAATTAAATTATGATAAAAAAACATTTACGCAGATTTATTAGAATTTTTAAAATTTAATATATATATTTAAAATGAAAAATATCATGATTATAGTAGTTACAAATTTTAGATTATTAGATTTAATGAAATATATGTTAATTTATACATATGTATCATATAATTTGCTAACATTAACCCGTCTTACCAACATATTATATTTTAGTTTTGAACATAAATATTTTATACTTATGGAAATAAAATATAGAAATTTATCAACTTAATTCAATTTTATTATATTTAGCTCAATAAAACTGTTTTCTTTTAATATGATTGATTAAGATTATATAATAGATAATATGATATAATTTTTGATGTTTCATTTTATAAACTTTAACTGAATATATTAATGTATAATAATATATCAAACTATTTTCAAAATTAGTGAAAATATTTAAAGATAATATCTAAAATGAATATTTTGTAAAAATCTTTTAAAACAGATTTTCTAGAACTTTTAAATAAATATATTTATATTTAAAAGAAAAAAATATCAAAAGATATTATGATTAAAGTATTTTAAAGATTCTATATATTATTAGTCTTAATAAAATACATTTAATAAAATTGCTAAACGATGGTCTAAATTAAAAAAATATATATAAGATATCATGATATGTGCATGAAATATTTTTGTAAACTTTAGAAAAATATATTATTGTAAACTATGAGCAATATTACAAACAATTTTACTTGTTTTATGATAAATTATTTTTGACTGCACCATCATAAACTATCCTATGAGATTCACATTGATGATACTTTTTTACTATATATTGCAGATATTTTATAAAAAAATCTATTAATCATATAATTTCACTTTTATTGAGACTTGAAACTTAGATTTCCTGATATATAAATATATTTTTTTCTTTTTTATTCTTTTATAAATATTAATCAACTCTTAATCAAACTGTTTGGACAAACTTTCTATTTTATATTACAAAACTGGATAATTATCCACGATCTGACAAAACAAAACAAATTATCCACGACATACATGGCAGCTAGTTTTTAGACATTATGATGTAGTTTTTGTTTTAAGAGTTTCTTTTCTGAAAAGCCTTTTTAAAGTAATTATTGAAAACGAAATATATATAACAGGAATACAATTGTGACAACAAAAAATCTAATACAATTAAATCATCTGATACTAATTTTTTTTTATTTTTTTTTCTGGGAAACTCAATCCTGCTTTTTTTTTGTTTAAGGAAACTCAATCCTGCTAGGCAGTTAATTAAGTAGGGAGATGGTCTGGGTTCTCTGGAACAACTTGTGGTTATTTTGTTCTCTTTTGATTTTCTTTGCTGCCATGGGCCATGCACTTACGTCAGGGAACTTACTGATATGCGAGGTTACTCTCTCTTTAAAAAAAAAAACCGGGAGATCACTCTTTGCCAATTATATGTGAGCTGTAAGAAGCAAAACGATCAAATCAGAACATTTCAAACAGCGTTTGATATTTTAATTTCCAGAAAAGACACTTTTTCACTTTGTTTGAAGGAACAATACAACTGGCCTAATAAAGAAGGAACAACGAAAAGGAAAGATACCGACAAAAATCACCAAATCCCACTATCAAATTTTGCCCTTCCACTTACACAAACAAGTCATCAAATTCGTAATAATCTAAAGTATATGTAAATGATTTAAAATTATAGCAAAACTATAAGACTGATAATTATATACACAACAGTAGGAGATATACCACATGGCAAATTAGGTCTTATAATTTATGTAAAAAAAAAGGTATTATAATAAAGTACTCTTCTTTTTTTACATCCATTCCAAGTTTTAACATTTTCAACTCGAAGAATATTAAATTAACAAAAAAAATTGGTAACGAGTTCTTATAATATAGTGGTCTTAACCTCTACCTCTTTGAATCATTTCAGACGTGAACACCAAATTTTTAAAGAACGGTGAAAACCTTACATATTTTAAACAGAAATGGAAGCACATGATTCTCTAACTTCTATTTACGATCAACACTGTTCACATCTTTAAAACCCATTATAGACATCCAGATTCGAAGCCGTAGATCGTCAATATAATATTCATGCAGATTAGTTAATTCTTATAGTTCTTTAAATATAAGAAGCTAATTGGTGTTAAATAATAATATTATTAAATAGTTAATACACAATTAACTAAACTGACACCTCTTATGAATATTTTCTAAATCGAATACTTTGTTTTTTGTAAGAAAGGCTTGAATCGAATAATTATTTGTACATTTTAGTAATGTATGACAGAACTATACCTTTAAGCTCGATATACGAAGGCAATAAATTATTAACAGAATTTATGAGTTCTTTTATCGACTTCCATGTGCATTTTTTGTTAAGACTAAGCAACGTACGTGTTTTAGGTCAAAACTCATATATCTCCACCTTGAAATTCTTTTTCACCCTCCTATGAATGCCCAACCTTTGAAAGACCCGAACACTCGCCACTACCCCAGATTATTGACCTCCATTTACTTTTTCATATAAACACTGAATTGCATTTTCTTTAAGTATTTATCTGTTTTTTATATCACTTAGTATATCCCTATATAATAAACACAATGCATACTGATATGTATGAAAGAAATATCCATCCATTCGAAAAAAATCCAGCACACCTGATTGGTGTATTGTAGTTGATATCCATCTTGTCCTCTACGGCCAAGGATGAGATAACTTTAAGGAATGAGAAACTAACCTAAGCAATTAAGAGTTAGTTAGATCATCCAAAAGAGCATATTTAAAGTAAATTTATATTTTAAAAAACTGTAACATATTATTTTCTCAATTTTTAGGTTAACAAAATTTAGAGAATAAAGTTAAATTTAATCATTAAGATGACTAAAACCATTATTATATTTGTAGTATTATAAAATCCATACCCCCACACAAAAATGTTTGTTCATATATCTTATGTTGTCATATTTAATTGCCAAAACCTGCTCGTCTCTATCATTTCTTGCCGCCCTCTTTAAATTTGACGTTTCCATTTTTTTAGATATCTGTCGATTTTTTTAACAAAAAAGAAACAAAGAGAATACTAGGAAGATTGTTAATAAATTGGAAAAGATTGAATCGTATAAGAAACCATGTAAGTAACGAAGTATGATTGTTTGGAAGTCACTTTAACATGTTTTGGAGCTATTTCTTAAACCGATAGAACTTGGAAAATAAAAAGTCGTCCTGCAGTGGCTTAGACACAAATACCTATTGGCTTATACTTTATATATGCATTTTGGGTTTATATAATTTTGATTGGTCAAGAAATTCTAGAAGTGGTAGAAAATTTGACCCGGTATAATACCAAATAAAGCTTCTATATCTTCAACTTCCTGTTTGGCAGCAGATAGTTGTTGGCAGGTCCACTTTACAGGCTTACGAAATTGGTTAATTCCTTTCAACATGGTTTAAATTTTTGTATAACCTTTTGTTGCAATTTATCTTCTTTACTAAGAGAATTATTTACCACAAAAAGCAATAGTTTCAAATTAAAAGAACATTTGAATTCAACATGGATTATTCAATTTTTGGTAGAAACTTTGTTGGAATTGATTTCCTTAAATAAGAAAATTCTTGAAACAAAAAGCAATATATATATCCAATGCTTATATTAAAAGAAAATGAAGAGTGTATATGTTTGAGTTAAGATTTTATCTGATTTAACAAAGAGGTCCATCTTGAAATAGTAATTCACGAACGTGAACGAAATCATCATGCAGATAAAACCCATGAAAATGTGTAAAAGCATATCCCTGAAAATGTCTTAACAGCTGTGCTATCACCAATTATTCCCGGGTGTTGGCGTAGAAATAATCTTTTGCTTGGCTTGAGAGTCTTGTGAGACTTTTGATTCATCTCTTTTAATCATTCACTGTCTTTACCTTTTGCATTTAAAACTATTAGCTATCTTTTAGCATATATCAAAAGAAAAAGAAAACGTTTTAAACTATTTTTTCTTCAATATAAAAATAAAACAAAAGTGCACAATTATCTGTCGAGCTAAAACAACCAACTTCCCCACGAAGTCTGAAAGACTGTTTTAAATTTAAAGTTATCTCTTCTCAAGAATCCATATTAGTGGTCAAAGACGTCTAAGTAGTGACTAATCTCTAGCTTCAATACGAATGAGCTAAATAATATACGTATATGGTAAAGTGGACAAAGCCTGTAATGACAAGTGAGCTAAATTTGGCCCATATGAATTGAGCCCTCATTTTCTGGAAGAGGAAACCTAAATAGTACCAATACTTTGAAATGCTGCAGCTGCTGCTATCAGAATGCTTGGTCAGACCAATCTGCAACAACAGGCATAGTTAAGATAACATAGATTTAAATCACCTTTTTTGGGTCTTATTTTTTAACGTCAATTGCATTGAATCACCTAAATCACCTTTGTTGGGTCCTTACAAGCATATCATAAATGTAGCAAGGCCCTCTTAGCAAGGGAGTCAGCTGCACTATTTTTCAGCCGTGGAGTATGCATAAAAGTAAAGGTGGAGAGATAACAAGTTAAGTTATGGAGTTAAGTTGTGGATGTCTTGAAGAACTCCAAAAACCTCCTTGATTTGATCTCTTCCATTGATGGCTCGAATAATTCTCTGAGCGTCTGACTTGAGTTCAATTTTGGTGTAACCATGTGCCTGAGCTTGAAACAGAGCTTCCCTGATATATTGCTAATCCCTCTGCTACAAGCGGTGAGTTCACCCACTCCTCTATGTCAGTTCCTTGATAAAGCACCCTGCCTGTGATATCCGAGAAAATCCAAGCGATTCCAATACTGTTTTTTGTGTCCTCCTTCCAAGCAGTGTCAGTATTGATGTGATGGTTGACGAGTGTCTTGTAAAGAAAAAACCAAGTTGATAGTGCTTAGCACTAGCCCAAGACCGTAGTACCCGAGAGACCCGAAAGAAACAAGAGAACTTCTAAGTATGAAGAATAATATGGAAGAACTCTCAAAATGATTTAGAGAACTTTGAGTAGACACTCTTTCTTTCTTTTAAGAAAACTTTCTTATTACTTTACTTGTTCAACTTCTTGNCTACTATAACCTCCTTACTTCTTAGATTTTTATTTTTATTCTCTAGATTTTTCTACTACAATATCTAGATATTATTCTACTTGAGGAGGTGATGATTTTTCTAGAAAGATTCTAGAATTTTCTTAACTTTGGGTTTAGTCCGATAAGATTATTGGAACCCATAATTAAGCAAAGCCCAAAATCAAGTTTAACTTCAATACTCCCCCTTAAACTTGATTTTGTCCACCATTCCGAGCTTTGAACGGAGTATCTCGAACTGATCTTTTGGTAGTGACTTGGTGAAGATATCAGCAACGTTATCCTCGCTTCGAACCTCCAATGCTTCAATTGTTCCATCAAGCACCTTCTCTCTTATGAAATGATGTTCCAATTCAATATGCTTCGTTCTTCCATGGAACACTGGATTATTTGCCAACTTGATAGCACTTTGATTATCTCCATAGATGGTAACCGATTTATTGATTGGCTGGAACAAGTCTTCGAGGAGTCTACGTAGCCATATACATTCTTGAGCTGCGAGTGTTGAAGCTTTATACTCTGCTTCGGTAGTAGACAAGGACACCGTTGCTTGCTTCTTGCTGCACCATGAAATGCTTGTGTCTCCACATAAGAACACAAAGCCCGAAGTTGATTTTCGTTCATCTAAATCTCCACCGAAGTCAGCATCTGTGAAACCATGAAGAGAAACATTGGCATTATACTTGTACATCAGTCCCATGCCAAGAGTTGTTTTCACATACTTCAATATCTTCTTTGCTGCTTCTAAGTGTGGCTTCCTTGGTTCCTGCATAAACCGACTTACAAGACCAACCGCAAAGGAAATATCTGGTCTTGTAATGGTTAAGTATAGAAGACTTCCAACAAGAGACCGATAAGGTCGAGGATTGGCTAACAAGGATCCTTCATCGCGTTTGAGCCTTATGTTAGTATCCAGTGGAGTAGAGCGTACCTTTCCTTCATGTACTCCAAACTTGTCAACAATTCTTCTTGCATAACTTTGTTGACCGATGAATATTCCATCCTTTAGCCTTTCGACTTCTAGACCAAGAAAGTGATTCAGCTCGCCTAACTTCTTCATCTCAAACCTCACCGACATATCCTCCTGTAGATGAGCAATTTCATCCTCGTCATTTCCAGTAATGATCATATCATCCACGTAGAGGAGAACTACTACGTGAACTCTTCCACTTCTCTTGAAGAAAAGGCTTGAATCAGCACTTGATGCCATAAACCCGCAAAACTGAAGAAATTGAGCAAGCTTTCCATACCAAGCTCGTGGAGCTTGTTTTAATCCGTACAAGGCCTTCTTTAGCTTGCACACATGGTTAGGATGCTCTTGTGATTCAAAACCAGGTGGTTGCTCCATAAATATTTCCTTATCAAGCTCACCATAGAGAAAAG
>CAKOAT010592931.1:126832-174289 GCA_932364175.1 Eruca vesicaria subsp. sativa
CTACTATAACCTCCTTACTTCTTAGATTTTTATTTTTATTCTCTAGATTTTTCTACTACAATATCTAGATATTATTCTACTTGAGGAGGTGATGATTTTTCTAGAAAGATTCTAGAATTTTCTTAACTTTGGGTTTAGTCCGATAAGATTATTGGAACCCATAATTAAGCAAAGCCCAAAATCAAGTTTAACTTCAATATGTCTTTGCTGCGCTTGATATATCATTATATTTGGATTTGAATTTAGTGATTAGGTTAGAATGAGAATTTAAGGTTTAGGATAATTTATTTTATCTTATTAATTAATCTATGTTATTTTTATAAGTTTTTGTGATATCTTAGTGGGGGTTATTGGTTCTAGTATTTTATAGATTCATAAATCCTTCTTGGATTTTAAAGTTTTTGACAAATCCACACATTTTAGAATCAAATAAGTAGATTTTAGAATCAATGAAATAGATTTCAAAATCAAAATAATTGAATTCTTATAAATCTGTCAAATGGATTTGTGATAAGCTTAAATTTGTAACAAAATAAATTATATATATAAAACTACAACGTATGTTTTATCATTTTCTATATCATATGTTATTATGGTAACATAAAATTCATCACATATTTGTTGTTATTGCCATTTTCACTTGATTGACATATTTTCTTTGTTGATCTTCAGTTCCAAGAATTTCTTTACCCTTGTTATTAACTTCCTCAAAATCTTCTTCGTCATTGGAACTTTTTTATTCAGAAAAATTATCGGTTCGTTAGAACTTTCGAAGAAAACTACGTAAACCATCCCACACAAATATTCTATTCGTTTGAGTCTTAAAAAGAAAAGGGGATGCACATTTAAAAATTAAAATTTGAGATTTGTATATACCAAAAATTCTTTCGATAACATTCTTCAGAAAAACATGATGATGGTTAAACAGCTCTTTTCATTTTATGGAATAGAATCCAGAAAACTCTTGTAGACCAAAACTTTTATGAGAAAATTTTTTTGGTAAATTTTTATATTAACGTCTGCGTGTACGTAAAGCTAGGCTAGAGATAGTTTGTTAATACAATTATATGTTGTACTACTACGTACACATTAAGATAACATAGAGATGGTGAAACATGATGGTTGTCTCAGACTCTCATATCAGTATTTTCTTATAGTTATTATGGAAACATAGACAATATGTACGTAAAAATTGGACCAGAAAAATATATTAAGAAAACCAATAATACATATCTATCAAAATAACAAGGTTCAACTCAATATTTGCTTCTTTGTATTTTTAACTCATAAATCCATTCAAATCTAATTTTAAATCAAATCCTTAAGCAAATCATTATTATTGAATAACACCTGATTTTAAAATATTTTTTAGAATCGTAGAACCAATAACAGTGAATTTGAATATAGATTTTAAAATCACAGAACCAATAACAATGAATTTGAATATAGATTTTAAAATCATAGAACCAATAACACTATATTTGATTTGTATTTTCAAATCCACTAAAATATACAAACCAATAACACCCTCTTAGAGATATTTGTTGTTTAATTAACCGTTTGTCTAATATGATCAGTGGATATTAAATTGGACTTTTGACAAAATGTTGTGGCCTACTTTTAATTACCTTAGAATGCTCACGTCATCTGCATTTGTGAGTTTCTCACGAGAATCTGTCATCAATTTATTAATATTCAATTAAAATTTTAATTATAAGAGCTGAGAGATTCATGCCAATGTCAATGTCACGTTGTTTGACAGTTACGTTGTTTAGAATGGTAGCCAAGTAACAGTTCAAAGGTTTACTTGTTCAACATCTAGAACATAGCATATTGCTTTGGCATTTCCATTCTTGTTATCGGAGTATCGTTCATGGGATTAGAAGACACGACTTATGCAGATCCCATTTTTGTCCACATACGACCTAACCCATGCAACTATTGATCTGAACATGCCAAAAATAATTTGATACGTCCTTATAACTCTTAATCATAAGAAAATTGCATGTGGTGACATAACTTAGATATACAATTAGGAAGCTAGCATGTGTTATATATATATAAACTAGCCACTAACAAAAGGTTGTGCAAAACTATGTACATCTTTAACTAACCCTTTACAAATTGTGCATACAATTCAACAGAAAGTTTATATCTAATTTGTACCTTTGGGGAACTCAATTACGCAAAACTGGCGGCATACGACGTATAAGAATGGTAGCCAAATAAGACCCGTAAGCGTTCAAAATTAACTTGTTCAACATTTAAATATATAGAATATGCATGTCACAAAGTGTTACAAATGTCAAAAGTAGGATTCTTATAGTAACTTACTATCAACGTCATGGAAAATTCAACTAGCCAATGGATATTATTATTATTAGAGACTAAACACACGATTGTTCATGAGATATTACGAGTAACATCTTGAATAAACTTCAAAAGAGCAGCACGCGAAGATCCACCTTCCATTACTGCCATGTGACTCTTCTCACTCATCTTCCTCACTTTATCCCTCACATCGCTATCCTTCTCCATCAAACACCGAACTCCTCTCTCTATCTCCTCTGCAGTCATCAGTTCTATCTCCGTCTCCACCGCCATATATACTCCTTGAAAATGATTCCGTATCTCCACCCCTAGCCCCAGCTCCTCCACCATCTCGAATGCATTAAGCTGTTGCTCCGCATAAAGCGGCCACGTGGCTATGGGAACTCCAAACCATAGACTTTCAAGTATCGAGTTCCAGCCACAGTGTGACACAAACCCTCCTATGGCTTGACTCGCCAGCACGGCTCTCTGTGGGGCCCAACCTATAATCTTACCAATCTCTAATGTCCGGTCTAAAAACCCTTCAGGAAGAATCTCTTCAAGATTCGTGAATTCTTCAGGAGGTCCCGTTGGTACAGCACGGCGAAGACACCATATGAACCTATGACCACTTCGTTCAAGCGCTATGGCTATCTCTTTGGCTTGTTCCTCACTGAAGCCTCCCATGCTCCCAAAGCAGAGGAACACAACGGATCTATCCGGCTGGTCATCTAGCCACCTTAGAATCTCCGTTTCTTTATCGTTGCCCGAGTCTAAACCGTTGTTCTTGACACTCAAAACCGGCCCCACCGCGTACACTGCGGGAAGATTATTATCTCCTTTGGAGAGGAAACTCATAGCTTGTGGCTCAAGTTCAGAAAACGTGTTCACCAAGAAACCCTTTGTTTCCTGGAATCTTCTGGCTTGCTTGAGAAAAACAGGTAACCAATCTTTGTTTAACAACACGGAGGGGAAGCACTTCGCTGGTAAAGAGCGAGTCAGACAAGGTACATCCAACTCAATGTCCGAATCTTTCAACTCGCTGATGAGGTCGTACTTCTCAACGTCGCAAAGATACTGCACGTGTATATGCAATCCAAAAAACGTGGCGTTGGAAGGATAGAACAAGTATGTAGGAACGCCGAATTCGTTGGCTACGTCGATCATCGTCGTGCAGAAAATGTCCATCACGAAGCCAGCAAGCCGGCTAGAGCGAGGTTGAGCAGAGTCAGTGAGTTTAGCCACAGTGTCTTTCACGACCGGTTTGTAACTCTCCATGTAGGAGATGAAATTCGGCTCGGCTTCAGGAGAGTTCGGTCTATCAGCAGAGGATATGAAGCTGAAGCGGAGGCGGTCGTTGGACGTTGTGGAGAGAGAAGCAATGTAGGAGGAATAGCTTGTGGTTTGGAATCCATGCATGGAAGGGATGATGATGACGGTGATGGAGAGATGGTCATCGTTGTCGAGGAGGAGCTTAGCAACTTCCACTAATGGCCTGAGGTGGCCGTCACCAGTTGATGGTATGAGCACTAGCTCCAGTTTCATTTTTCTCGTTGGTTAGCAGTTTAGTAGTTTTTGAAAAAGATACTTGAGAGAGAAAAGTATGGTCTTAGTGAAATACTTTTCTTCACAACTAGAGAGTTGTACAAGCATGAAGCATATGACTTCTTAAATACAACATTCTAGCCGTCAACGGTACCACATGTTTCAATCATTAGTGAAGGATGGCAAGCCAAATAGAATTTTGTTTTCTCCATTCAGGGCTGCTGCTTGATTTCGTTGCTTGACATTGTTTTGTAGCGACAATCACACTTAGATGAGCGGATGGGCTTAGATTTTGAGTTTTTGGGCCTATAATGATATTAGCATGATTGCGAGGTTTTCTGGTTGAAAGTTAACCAAATGCAAATCCCTCTTTTATGAGTTTTCTTCTTTCTTGGTAGCTTTTAGGATATATTGGATTATTTTATTTCATAAATCCTGATCTCTATTCTTAGATGAAATATTTTAATTAGATTTAAAATAAACCATAAAAATCTAAAGTTGACATTTAAATTTGCAATACAGAAGAGTTGACTAGTTATTTACACATTACCTTTTTTGATATTGTACAACTAAGGCTTTGATTGGTATAATTTTAATATAACCATTACACTTTTACTATCTGATGACCTATTATTACAAAAGCATTTAGAACATTTGGAAAGTACAAATCTTTTTCAAATGCTCTTCATTCAATATTTCTATCTCTCTTGCTTATGTCAACTCTTCAAGAATTTGATGTATGAGACATAAGCACGAACATATCAATGATCAAGAAACTTAAATTCATTAGAAGAAGGTACAATGAAGTTGCTTTTGATGATGAAATTTCTCTTTTCTTATGTGAATCGTTTTTCCTTTTGACAATATTTTTCTTATCTTATAATTGGCTATTTTCTCAATAATCAATTTATCCTCATTCCAAAATCACTATATCAAGATCCAAATTGATGATTAACTCATCTCCTTGATTCTGATTGGCCTTAGTGCGATCTATTATAATTCTTTTCTACTCCTAAATATAATAGAGTTGAGAAAAAATCGGTTTTTGTTCCGACTTACCACCACATATTACTACAATATCTAAACTGGTCAAAATATGTGCATAAACCAACTTTTACCATGTTTTCTCTGGACCAACCCAAAGTCTGAATATTTTTAAGGATTATAGATTTTAGGCAAAAATAAACTCAAACCTAATTATAGATTCTTATTTCATCTTGTTCTAAAACTTTATCTTTTGTAATTGTTTCTTTAGTATAAGTGGTGCTCTTGATTATATCGCATCTTCTCCTTTTAAACATAAATCTTTAAAGATTATTAACAATTGCTTTAATTTCATGATTTTTGGTGAGTAGTCTTTTGGAGTTTTTAGGTTGGTAGATTAGGTGTTAGGAGATGATGCTCATGGTTAGTTTACAATAATAATAAAATTGTTTGATTAGTATTTATTGCTATACCAAAATTTATTTATGTTGATCTAAATGTTAGGTAATTTCATATTTAGAAGGTATTTGATAAAATACTTAATGAATCAATTAAGTGTTTATCATACTTAGTCAATTTAAGTTGATTTCTAAGGTGTTTGTGGCATTCTAACTTGTGATTGCCAATGAAATTTTATGATAGTGGATTAACCTTAATTAGTGATCATATGCCTAGATATTAACAACATTTAATTGTGTTAGCATCATATTTACCTAATTTAATAACATTAACACAAATGTTTGTTTTTTTACATTTTGTTGGTTTAACTTTTGATTGAATTTTTAAATTGTTTTTATCAATATTTTTATTTCTGTTTATTTCCTTTAGAGAATTTTGTGCATTTATGATATCATAGATCTTAGTTTTATGAATGGTAAAATAAATAACTAAAACTTCAATTAATTATAATTTTACTAATTAGTATTAATAAAATATTTTTGAGTCAATAAAACAAATATGAGAAAATCATCAAAATTAAAAATAGACATAAATGCTTAAAAACAATATAACAACAAAATATAATAGTTTACATATGTAGTCCATGTTCTTAAGTATGCTATTTGTAAGAACTAGTAGCTCAGTGTAAATCCCCAAATATGGCCAATTAAATAGGTGTTATAGATTATGGCTAGTCTCCAAGTCAATTTGGTTTTCTGTAGTCTGTAGTTTTCCTTTAAATTTAAGCTTTCAAAAAATCTAAAAAGATTACACTCGGCATGTCAACCAGGTCAGACGAATAGGTTTGAGGTTTACATGAATTGATCAAAGTTATCTGAACTCCAAATGTATTATTGTACAAGTTTACATCGTTCAATAGACCATTGGGCCCCAATAGCTTGTATACCTGTAAGTTCACTTTTAAAAACAGTCAGCCTACTTTGTGGACATAATGGACACAGTGGTTAATGCTGTGAAGTTGAAATTTAAAACCATTGGCCGATTTTGATTCCGGTTGTAATTGCGTCCACCATTAACCGATTACTTTCATCATGACTAACATTTTCTCTATTATCATATTGCTAATTGCGATTATAAGATATTATCTTAGAGCAGGCAATTTTTTTTATCCAAAAAAGGTAGCAACATAAAATGATTATACGACATTTGCAAAAGATAGATGTCTAAAACAAGAATTTGTGAGAAGATATAATAATAAAAGTTAAAAGTATTTGAATCTGTTCCTACTCTCTTGGAGGATTTGAATCAATGTGTTCAACTGATACATATGTATTGGCTTGAGGTCCCTCGAATGGCTAAATCCGAATGTGTCATTGAGCTAATATCATTGAGAGTTATAATCCCAAAGCCCATACTGTGGCACACCTTACAATGTCCAAATTTCAATATAAAATCCAATAATATATGATCAGTTTATCTGTTTATAGTGACGTAGTTTCCCGCCGCGTCCAAGTAGCCTCCTACCTGATTTCATCAACGACCGGCGCTAAGGAACACCCTCTTTTGTCTGCTTTCTCCTTAAAAACTTCAATCTAGCTAATATATTACCTCTTTTGACTTCATTTTTATTAGATATGTATCTAATAAAAATGCATTCATATAATTATACTAAAACAGCCATAACTTATTTTAAGGAGGTACATTAATTGTTGTTCAAAAAAAACAAAGGAGGTACAATAATTAGAAAAAATCATATTAAAATACAGTATAAAGCTAGATACAGTTTTATTTTAACTGTTATTTCATAATCAACCAAATACCAGTAAAGGCCAACATTCAAATTGATTTTCTCTACTTGGCTAAAAGTTATTTTTATAACTTGTCTACCAGTACATATGAGGTTTTGGTTTATTATACGGACCCATAAAATAACCAAAAATAGAAATGATCAAAATAAGAAAAATTAAAAGAAGTACAGATGGAAACCGACAGCAACAAATGGAAATTAAGATAGGATTGCCAAGTGCATGCAATATGCGGAATCCAATCAAAGCAAGATAGGGTTTATCTATTTCCCTCGGGATGCATAACCATTTGTTTTGAAACTTTTTCCCACATTAAAGTCTAAAGATACAATGTTAAAAACTTTACCGACTTATACAACATCAAATACTTATTGACAAAAAGAATCCCAAGATACAACGTAGAAAAAATTAAGCGAACGAGAAGGTTTTGGGTTCATTTTCAGCCACCACTATCAGATTTCTGAGCCCTAGCAATATGTATTACTTAGCAATGGCTAGTGCAAGTCGTGCATGTATCTTAGGTATTGAACATTCGGATATCCATAAAGAGTAAGGTAATGTGTGTACCACGAAAAACGAAAGAGCTCTTTCTGTTTCGATTTTGGAACTAGCTTAAACATCAGCACTAAATAGTTTGTATATAAAGTAGCACGCTATAACGACCCGTAGTATCTGATCCATACGCATTTCATTTGTTAAGAAAAGGAGAGAAAACACACAATTATTTGCATCAGAAAAATGTCAAATACACAGAAACGAAGTAAGAAATTGAATGTTCTGTTAACGTAGGATACAAACATCGTTGACTTTACATTATTGTTGTAGTTTCTCAATATATGACGCATATATTTGTCTATTTAATAATTTATTTTCTGAAAAAACTCTAGATATTAACTTTGTAATTTCTAATATTTAGTAATAAAATTTGTTGTTTACCTGTAAAAAAAACATACGACAAGGTAAAATTATTTTGCTAAATATGAATGCGAAGTGTTTTTTGTATGAATGAGTAAAAGTGTATATGATAAATACGTATGACAAGTTAAATGTATCGTAAAAAAAAAGTTAAATAATAAATGTGTAGTTTTTGTCTGGTACTATGATAAATGTATAGTTTTCCAAATTACATATAAGCCCATAGGGAAATTGCTCATGTGATGTGAGTAATGACTATCAATAGTTGCAGACATTATGCTACAGACTATCTACATTCTGCAAGTTTATTGATCAAACGTGTGAGGTTGGTACGACGACACGTTTGGAAATTGGAACAACTGCATGTATAGAAATGTCTCGAAGACTATATAACGTAAGAAATTCTTGTTTGAATACACCCACATTGCCTACAAATATACTCTCATTCGGATGAAGTGTGGGACTATTACTTAACTGACTAATTATGTGTCAAAACGATCTCACGCCGTGCATACTTACATGGACCAGGACAAATATCTGACTGTATTCATTAGGAACCGTATCATAAATCTTTGTGCAGCCCTCAGTTCTTCGCACCATTACACATCGGATTTATTTTTCTAGAATTAGATCTAAAGACAGAGACAACAAAGGATGGGAAATGACAATTCGGTTCTTCTGCCTAATTCTCTCGTACATGTCAATCATAATTATCTAAGTTTCAAGAAAAAAAAATTAAGGCCAACGAAGGATATATATATATATATATATATATATATATATATATATATATATATATATATATATATATATCAACACAAGTAATTTTCAGTAAAAAATATAATTTAAATACTTTATTTCAAAATTCATCTATGTTTTTATATTCTCATAAAATAATAACTTATCAAGAAATTAGTATATAAGGAGAAGAGAGGCAAGAAGAGCAACATGCTTGAACCTTCTCTAGTTTCATAAGTCCTTACAAAGCAAAATCATTTCCATTTCACAAAAGTTGAAGCCATGGCTGCATCTTTCTCTGTCCCCTCTATGGTACAGCTACAACATTAAATCATTTCATTAGTGTTCCATTAATCTGTTTTAGTTATTTAATTATGTTGTAACTTATGTTGATTACAACATAGGCCAAGTCACTACTAATTATCGTTTAACATTCGAATGATAAATTAGATAATGGAAGAAGAAGGGAGATTCGAGGCGGAAGTTGCGGAAGTGGAGACTTGGTGGAGCTCAGAGAGGTTCAAGCTAACAAGGCGTCCATACACGGCCCGTGACGTGGTGGCTCTACGTGGCCATCTGAAGCAAGGTTATGCTTCGAACGAGATGGCCAAGAAGCTGTGGAGAACTCTCAAGAGTCACCAAGCCAACGGCACGGCGTCTCGCACGTTCGGTGCGTTGGACCCTGTTCAGGTGACCATGATGGCTAAACATTTGGACACCATTTATGTCTCTGGTTGGCAGTGCTCGTCTACTCACACCTCCACTAACGAACCTGGTCCGGATCTTGCTGACTACCCTTACGATACCGTTCCTAACAAGGTCGAACATCTCTTCTTCGCTCAGCAGTACCATGACAGGTAAGCTATTGAATTGCAATTATAAGTTGGCTAGTAGCACTATTTTATTTTATATTGTTACTAAAACTTTGATATTAACTCGAGAGTAGTGTGAACCATTTGTTTTGTGGGTTCTAATACAGTAACTGAACTATGGTCAGAGTACCTCTTGTCATAACTAGTAAAGTAATTTTATTATATGGCTGTTATCGGTGATCTTGATCATGAAATTGCATCGTTCGAGGCTTGACGTCGCCACGTCTTGAGATAATTTATAGTCTGTCAAACCTGTAGTTTCTACACGTTTAAATAAGACAAATTTCCTTACCGTGAAATCTGGAAAAAACATGATACGTCTTAAGATGATTTTTTTGGACTAATCCGACTATTTAGGTTCCACATTTTATAGTTTAGAGACCATTAACTAAGTCAGTTATGGGTAATGTGAGAAATTCCATCCTTAGGTTTGTAGTCTTGCATGTATCCGGTTTAATCTCCTACGTTTTCAGACCATTAAAACCGATCATGGATTATGTGAGACATGTTAATTATTTTTGATAGGTTTGATTAATGCAAGAATAATAACCCTTAATTATCTAATTACAACCATCAATATGTCTCTCGCAGAAAGCAGAGGGAGGCGAGAATGAGCATGAGCAGAGAAGAAAGAACAAAAACGCCGTTCGTGGACTACCTGAAGCCCATCATCGCCGACGGAGACACCGGCTTCGGTGGTACCACCGCCACCGTCAAACTCTGCAAGCTCTTCGTCGAAAGAGGCGCCGCTGGGGTCCACATCGAGGACCAGTCCTCCGTCACCAAGAAGTGTGGCCACATGGCCGGAAAAGTTCTCGTGGCAGTCAGTGAACACATCAACCGCCTTGTTGCGGCTCGGCTCCAGTTCGATGTGATGGGCACAGAGACCGTTCTGGTGGCTAGAACTGATGCGGTGGCTGCTACTTTGATCCAGTCGAACATTGACTCGAGAGACCACCAGTTCATCCTCGGTGTCACCAATCCGAGCCTTAGAGGCAAGAGTTTGTCCTCGCTTCTAGCCGAGGGAATGGCTGTTGGCAAGAACGGTCCAGCGTTGCAAGCCATTGAGGATCAATGGCTTAGCTCGGCCCGTCTCATGACTTTCTCGGACGCTGTCGTGGAGGCTCTCAAGCGCATGAATCTCAATGAGAATGAGAAGAGCCGGAGAGTTAACGAGTGGCTTAACCATGCAAGGTAATGGATAAGTACTTTAGTAATACATTGTCCGAAAATTTAGTATACATTTAGTTAACTATTGTTAGTTAGAACAATTCCTCAATAAAAATAATTAAATCTCTTTCTTACCCAAGTTTAAATTATTGTTTATGGGGTGATAATTAAACATTTATAAGTACTGTGGTATTCTCATTTTATACTCAATATTGGTCAGATGTAAACATATGCTGTTAGTAAAACATTGCCCGAAATATCATATATATTATCAACTAAAAAGCTTTACAAAATTTACTGATATTATCTATAATGCTTCAGTTATACACTTACAATTGTATATAACTTGTTGGGTTAATAGGTATGAGAACTGTCTTCCAAACGAGCAAGGCCGAGAATTAGCAGCAAAACTCGGCGTGACAGATCTTTTCTGGGACTGGGACTTGCCCAGAACCAGAGAAGGATTCTACCGGTTCCAAGGTTCGGTCGCAGCAGCGGTGGTACGTGGCTGGGCCTTTGCACAGATCGCTGACATCATCTGGATGGAAACCGCTAGCCCTGACCTCAAAGAATGCACCCAGTTTGCGGAAGGGGTCAAGTCCAAGACACCAGAGGTCATGCTTGCCTACAACCTCTCGCCCTCATTCAATTGGGATGCTTCCGGTATGACGGATCAGCAGATGATGGAGTTCATTCCGCGGATCGCTAGGCTCGGTTATTGCTGGCAGTTCATAACCCTTGCGGGTTTCCATGCGGATGCTCTTGTGGTTGATACTTTTGCAAAGGATTACTCGAGTAGAGGGATGCTGGCTTATGTGGAGAGGATACAGAGAGAAGAAAGGAGCAATGGGGTTGACACATTGGCTCATCAGAAATGGTCAGGTGCTAATTATTATGATCGTTATCTTAAGACCGTCCAAGGTGGAATCTCCTCCACTGCAGCCATGGGCAAAGGTAAACTTACTTTTTGTGTTATTTTATTTGCATACACACACAATAACACTAGTGAAATTAGAACGTGTTATGTAGTATATACATTTATGTAGCTTTTGCAGAATTTACATGGGAGATAAAAATTCTGGAGATAAGTTTTTGATACAGATCTTCCACTTATTATAACAATGATAAGAAGTTTATACGTCAAATTTTTATATCAACCAACCGTACTCGTTTATTTGTGGATTTGTTCGATTGGTCGAGACAAGTAGTCTAGTCTTTTATTGTACTTGTAGTCGCCGTAGATACTTAAAATGCCTTACGTAGTAAAACATTCGACATTTAAACTATTATACTATAAATGCATGCAGTTACGTTCGCTCATTCCATTTTGTATCCAACTATACTGTTTTTTTTTTCTGTACCCCACCCCCTCCTCTTAAAACTGATGTCTTTTGGCATATAGGTGTTACTGAGGAGCAGTTCAAAGAGAGCTGGACGAGGCCGGGAGCTGCCGGAATGGGCGAAGGGACAAGCCTTGTGGTTGCCAAGTCGAGAATGTAAGACAGACGTTCGTTGCAGCGTTGCGGCCAAAGCTGTTCTGCATCTTCGCAGAAAAAGTTGGAAACAACACTATCTTTAGTATACCCTTGGACAACCAAGTAAAAGAAAATAACAATAAAAAAATAAAAAGGAAAAAGACAGATAGAAGTGTATCTTTATTGTGTTTGTTTTTTTATCTACGTACGGTTACAGCATTTTCAGCCGTTATGGTTTGAATTTTTCAGTTTAATATTATTTTTCAATAAAATTTACTATATATAAGTTCTTCTGTTTTACGAAAATTGATTATTCATTATGAAACACCTGGTAAAAGGATATATGATAGTCGACAAAAAAAAAGAATATAAGATAAAATAGTAAAAAGAGTGCCAGCCTTTCAAAATGATGTGGTCCTATAACTAAAGTGACAGATTAAAAATAACTAGATTTTAATCCGTGCAACTGCGTAGATGTTTATTTTAAATTGAATTGAGAAAATCGTAAACTATGTTGGTTGCATATTTCGGTTTTGCATGGTGAACAAGTAAACTGATATCTTAGATAAATAACTTATAATTTGATAATTCGATAAAGCATAAATTTTTTTAGTGTTTTTGTTTGTAAAATATATTCACTTTATTTTTAATGTATGACATTTTAGAGAATTATTTTCAATTCAAATTAGATAAAATTATCAACTTTCAATGTAAGTTTATTCATTTTCTTATATAACTTTTTCTATTCTCTCCTTGGCGTTTTATTTTTGGAATTATGATTAGGTGAATAGTTAATGAAGTTTTTGGTTAGATAAAATAGAAAATTAATATTTTTCTTTATTTTGTCTGAAAAAAATAAATTTCAAAGTAAGAAAAATGAAAATATTATAAATTAGTTGATTATATATATATTAGTACGTCTATATTTGTAAATATTTTTGTTTCACAGAAAAATATGTTATATTTTTCTCTATTTTGAAGATTACAGTTTATTTAGAAAATTTTCCTAGGATAGATCTAAATTTTTTTTGTCACAAATATATAAATTAAGAATAAAATGACGAAAATAGACTTAAATGTTTTTTTTTAAATAAATAAATATACATTTATACCTTTTGGATTAACTAATCTTATATTTTTTTAGAGTTGAAGAGTGGGGTTTTGGGGCTAGGATTTCAAAATTTAAAAAAATAAAAAATACTTAAATTTTCAAAATAAAAAAATGTTATTTTGGTCATTTTAGTTTTTGACGTCTATTTTGTGATAAAAACTTAAAAAGTATATTTGAGAAAATTGTCCATTTATTTATCTGTGAGACTTTTTTCAATTTTGATTTAACATTTGAATAACATTCTAGAAGATTGTATTAAATATATATTATCAAATATATTTAATTCAGTTATATGATTATAAATAAATTATGTTATATGTTTTAGAATGGTATTAATTTGATAAAACATTAATAATATTAAAGAGCAATCACACATTGTGATACTTTTTTGACATTGTCAAAATAATAACACTAATCATATGTTATTGTTGCATAACATAATACTAAAAATAATATACACGATTGTATGTATATATAATCATATATTATGAATGCATAACATATGCTTTTTTTTGTTAATGACATACCTACAAAATAGTTAATGATCTAAAAAATAATTATATATGTTGTTAATAATTATTAGATTAAAGGGTTTAAATATTTTTTTATAAATCAGCTGGTATATTTAGTTATATTTAATTTATTGGTTTTGAATACAGATTTTTATTTTAGTATAGTAAACAAATTTGAGATTTTCCTTAAATATAGTATATTGTTGGGTTATTAAGATATTAATAAAAAATATTTGTGATTATATTTATTATAAAAACTAAATGATAGGATAATTAAATGTGATAATTTTTTAAAATATGGTCCAAAATGAAATATCATACATGAAAGAAGTCATGACTTCTGTTTTAGTAGATAAGATGTTCTAGGGTGTTCGAACTCTAGGTAAGGAGGTCAAACCGTTTTTTTTTTTTTGATGAAACAAAATTTTATAGATTCTTATTCTTTATCAGAGCAGAAAAAGTTCACAATACATGGTAATAAAGCCATACTGGCGAAAGAAACAGCTACAACAAAAGCTGAGAATAGAGAAACACAAAAAATAGATGTAAGCATATATAACGCATAAGCAACTAATATCGTAGAGAAATCCTCTGAACTCTATGCCAATTGAGCTGAAAATGGAGATGCATCCAAAATAGAACACATAGAGTGATCTAAAGTTTGAGACTGAAATAGCAACGCGTGCACATTTAACAATCACATAATCGGCTACAAATGTGTAGGCGATTAAACACCACTTTGTTGAGCCTTTGATCAGAACATAGATTGAGGTATCTCTAATCTTCAACACTAAACTTCCAACAAAACTTCTCAAAACAAGTGAAAATTTTGGGAGTACACGCTCCATAAAGAAGGAAGTCAGACAGCTACCGTCTAAGAACACCCTATTCTTAGGATAAATGGTAATATCAGACATGAAACTTCAAACTGCCACAAAGGAAGAGAATTGATATGGAGTTTTTAAGTCTTTAACCAAATCAAAGTAGTATTTAAGGTTGTCAATCCAAATCTAAGTCATCTTGAAGCAATGAGAACACAAGTTAATACTTAAGCTAAATGCAACCAGTTTAGTGAAGTGATAAAATTTAAGAACAAAATAAAATGCAATAAAGGAACAAGCTTTCTTTCAAAAAGTGACAATAAGATCCATGAGATTAGGTATCTGGTTTCAAGTGATCAAGTTTCAATCTAAAGGTGGGAAGTTTTCAATCAAAATATATCCTTAAGTCTAAACAACCTAACTAAGCAAGTTCTTGGTCTAGACAAATGCTTATTTGCTTTACTTAATCAAACACAAAGGTCATTTGTTTAAATAGTTCAAGCAATCATTAAGAATATGTTTAATAACTATCTAAGACTTCTTAGATACAAAGGTCATTGGTTATAGTCTTAAAACTAATTAGAGTTGGTTCAGTCATTTCAACATACACTTTGTGAGCAGGAAATTACTAAAGATCTAGATTAGAGAGGCCAACAATAATCTAGCACTAAGATCACTCAACTAGCAAGGAAAAACTTAGATCTAACACTAAACACCTTAGATATACACTTAATCACCCTAATCAACATAACCCATGAATCTAAGATAGATCTACTCACTAATCACCATGTTTAACCTTAAACCCATGATGAATTCAATACTAATCATGTTAAGAAGATGAGATCGACTCGAATTACTCAAAGAAAAGAAGATTAGATTACTAAATATTTGACCTTTACTCAAAAATATCAATGTATTTAGAGAGAAAACAAGATAAGTTCTAAAATTAGGTCTCCAATGTATTTATAGAAGCCTAAAAACGAGCATAAAAGTTGGGTCTTTTCGTTTGTAGCGACATGCTCTGGTCGCTAACACATAGAATTTTCAGGGGATTTTCTCGTAGTGATATGCTCTGGTCGCTACAGTGATTGCTACACACTCTCGGCTTTCTTCCTAGCGACATGCTCTGGTCGCTACGGCTCTGGTCGCTACAGGGTTAATATGCCTACAGTAGATAGATCATAACCTTTTCAATACAGCTCCAAATGAATTGAAACCACTTCCATTAGAAGGATAACTCAATTTCTCATGTCTTTCCAAAAGAAGGACTTCAAAAGATATCATTAAGGTCTCCATCCATGCTCATATTTCACCTTTTTGCACCACATATGTCTCTAAACACCTCCAAAAACTCAATAGGACAGCCCAACACCTGAGAAACACTTATGAATGCAAAATGGATCCTAAAGATGCATAAATGTATTCTACATGATCAAAATTTACAAGAATGAATGATCAAAATCATGCAAATATGCAAGATATCAAGAACATAACCTGAATACACCAAAAGTGGAACTGCGCATACTACAGAGAAGGTAAAGGACTGTATACTGTAGTAGAGCTCAAAACAATCCAGACGATACAGTGAAGGACTCTTGATTAAAATAGAAAATCTCATATACATAACCTGTAAAGATGATAGAGTAAGGGAGAACAAGGTGTTGAAAGGAAACGAGGAAGCCGCTCTAAAGGTTAAAGAGAGATCTCATGGTTTTGGAGGCTCCGACGGCTTAGATCTGACCACAACAACAAACATGGTGACGGTAGAGTAAGGGGAGACAAGGTGTTGAGAAGAAGTGAGCTAACCACTCTGGAGAATAGAGACACATCTGGTGGTTTCAGCAGAGAAGCTCCAACGACAACCACAAACATGGCAAAGGATGGCGTTGGATCCGGAGGAGGCCTAGACTAGGACAGAGAAGAAGCAGTGGCCATCAATGCCATGGACGAGCAGAGGAGGTTCTTCAAAGGAAGGAAGAGTGGGCGGCGGAGCTGAAACACAGAGAATCCATTCAAGCGGTGGTCTTGGGACTCGGGCCTGGGAGAGTCTTTCTGGGGCAAACTTGGAAACGTTACTAAGCAAGGAACTTTGTCAAACCGTGGTTAAATTTTGTTTTTTCACCCTAAAACTCCATGGCATGTGTACTAACACTATAGGAAACATGAAGAAAACTAGAAAATAAGTTTTAGAGCTGAAGAATTAAAATAAAACAATATGTAATTTGTATAGATTATCTATTAGTTACTGCATTCATAGTAAATATTCAAACTAATACTGTTATTATAAGTAATTATTTCTATTCGAAATCAACTAAAAATAATCATTTTATCATTACTAGTTCACAGAAGAAATAAGGAATGAACTATAATTGGGGTTTATATAATTTTATGGATTAATAAACACAAATTTAGTCATAAAACCAAGTATATTTTCTTAATTATAAAACCAAGAAGAAGGAAGGGGCTATAATTTTTAATGTATATAACAAAAATATATTATTATAAAAATATATTAAATTATAATACCAAAAAAGAAGGGGTGAACTATATTTTTAACATATAATTTAACTTACTTTAAATTATATTACAAAACCAATATTTCTGTCATGACAAAACTATGTTACAGTTGGTAGTGGTCAATAATAGTGTGTGTTCAATTCAGATAAAATTGGGTAAAAAATATAGTTGTTCAGTGTAATAAATCAAATATGTTTATTGTGTTATAGTATGTTTTAAAAAGATAATGTTTCAAATTGTAATATTGTACTATTGTATTATTGTATAACAAACAAAATTTTACTTACGATTATGCAACCTTTATAATTTAAGAATAATTTCATTTCGCACAAGAGACATATTGTAATTTAGTTTTTTGATATTAAACATGAGTCACAGTTCTTTCGGTAAATAAAATGTAGCCGAAGTGTATCACTCACTTTATTTGAAGATGACTCTTTCATCTGGAAAGTCCAAAATGAAAAAGTTTCCACTTTAGAACTATGCTAAAAACCAGAAAACGCATTTAGTTCTTTTAACTATATGCGATCAGAATTCAACTATCGTTTGAGCATGATAGTTTTTTCAAGTTACAGTTAACTCTCTATATTGATACTTTTCAGAATTAACTGTTAAATTAAAATAACTGTTGATTCTTTATATTTTTGCATGTACTAAAGTCTTCATTAATATTCAAGCGATTACAAGAGTAATGACAACATTGTACAAATCACGATCTGCGAGTCAATAAACTAAATCTGAAACATATATTTGAGTCCTTAATTTGGTTATGTTTGATAAGATTTTTTTTTTCTTGTTACTTATGGTTTTAGATTTTAGTTATTTAATTTTTTATTTATGATATTTTTAAACTCCAGAGAAAAAAATCTCCAAGATTTTTTCAAGTTGAAAACATCAATAGTTGATATATTTAAGGTTAATTGAAATAATCTATACTATTAAAGCAGAATCTCTCTTAGGATTTTGCCATTAATTTTTAAGTTATTTACAATTGTATACCATTAACATTTAATTTAAACTTTAATATTATTTCTTTGAACAAATCAAACTAATATTCCCATTAATGCAGGATATTTTCGAAACCATATTCCCCTAATTACTCTTATAACTCTATTTTTTATGTATTAAAATATCTTACACAAAGATATTTAATAACATTTTTATCAATCGACCTATAAATGTAACTAAATAATTATACTAAATTGATATGTTCAAAATTCACATGTGCACTAGACATACATATGCCAACAAAAATATATATTTACTCTATAAATCAAAAATGTGATTATTACATAATCTATAAACCGACGTGGTGTTTTATACTAGATTTTACAATATATTTTATATGGTGATGGGTTAACTCCAAAATTATCTATTTCTAGCTTGCATACAAAATATTAAAAACGCAACTATATATATGCTAGAATTATTTTTTACATATTTAACAACTCTTTAAATAAAAATAAGGAAACATATAGATAACTAAAATTTCCAATCGTACATCTATAAAAAGCGTTTTACCATTTCATGTCAAACTATATAGTCATCCAAAAAGTTGTTATCAACATGATCTCCTTCTATACAAAAACTTTTATATCTAAAAAGCTTGATACTTATGTTCACTTATTGTAATATTTGGAAACTTTTTTATCTTCTGTTTTAATAAGATACTAGATTTTGACCCGCGCTTTCAAAGCGCGGGTAATATATTGTTTAATTCTAAGTATCCGGATCCTCGAGTTGGGTTTGGATCGGGTTTTGTCGGGTTCAGGTCTTCCGGGTCCTGGAAATTTGGACACATATAGGTACCTATAATTTTTTGGATCGGTTTCGGGATCGAGTCTTGTCGGGTCCGTTGGTTTGGGTATATTGTCGGGTCGGTTCGGGTATTTAGGATTCAAAAAGGATCCGAAAGATCCAAATTGGATCCAAAAACCCAAAAAATTCCCGAAAACTCTAAAAATATCCGAAGAACCGCAAAAATATCTGAAAATTTATCCAAAATCTTACCCAAAAATTCAAAAATACCCAAATTTTTACCTGATACCCAAATTATATTTTTTTAATCTAAAATTTTACATAAAACCTAATATTTTACCCGAAATTTAAATCTGAAACTTTAAAAAATATATGAATTATCAAAAATATACCCAATCACCTAAATATACCTAATATATACAATAATTTGTGGTACTTTGGGTACCCAATCGGGTTTTGAGTAGGACTCGGACCCAAACCGAGACCCGCGGGTCCAAACAAAAAAATATCCAACATATAATTTAGCATGGACTCGAACCCGGACCTGAACCTGTATTTTCAAGTCGGTTCTTGTTCGGGTCTTCGGATCTGGGTAAAATGCCAGGCCTAATTCTGTTGACGAACTTGTAAACTTACAAATATTTTTTTTTTGTTTAGATTTGAAATCTATTTCGTTGTAAATAAATGTTAAAATTATTGGGTTTTTAATGAGCGATTTTTAGTTGGCTTTTTAATGGGTGATTTCATTAAAAGTAAAAGAAAATGAGATGTTTTGTAATCTTCTTAAAAAATCAAGGGCAAAACCCCAAAAGAGAATTTGACCCGCGCTTTTAGTTGAAATATTTTTAATTTGTAATCTTTTAATGGGTGATTTCATTGAAATATTTTTAAGAGAATTATTCTGCAGTTATTTAAAATCTGATATAAAATCTAATGGGTTATTTTGTTTAAATATTTCTGATCTGACTTTTTTTGGGCTGTTTTGTTTAGCTGGACAGAAACATTAATTTCTAATCCGATGGGCTTTAAATGTCTTAAAACCATTTACAAAATTGGAATGGGCTTTAAATGTCATAAAACCATTCTTTTAAAGGAAAGGTTTAGGCAACTTTTGTAATTAATTGGAAAATTTAGGGGCAGATTCATAAACAGTCACCTGCTTTAATAGTATAGACTAGATTTTGACCCGCGCTTTTAAAGCGCGGGTATAATTTTACTATTTTGATAAAATTTGATTGATTTTATAAATTTTATTAAAAATAAATAATTTTAAATTTTTTTATATTAGTGTTTCAAGAAATTTGTTCTGTTATATTTAATTTCTAGTAAATGTTTTCATATTCAACTCAGACTATGTTTGAACCAATAATCTGGTTCAAGTTTAAGAGAAAGTTGTTAGTTAAAACTTAGATAAAACTTTGTAAAATCAAAAACCCAATATTAACCCGTGATCTGATCAGATGATTCGCTGAATTTTTTTTTGATTTTTTTATTAAATAACTTATATATTTTAATATTATTTAAGACTAAAAGTTTGTAATATCTTATACTTTGATGAATTTTTTATTAATTCATTTGAAAAATAAAATAATGATAACAGAAAAAGTAAAATTTATTTATATGACAACATTAGTTTTTTTCGTTTTTAATAACTTATGAAAGTTATTTCTATTTATTTTAGATGTAAAATTTAATTTTATAATAAGTTTTAAAATATTTTTGAAGGTTCAAAATGTAAAAATGACATAGTAAAGAATATTTTTAATTTTCATATATATATATATATATATATTCAAATTTGATTGTTAAATAATACTAAGCAAAAAAATAATATTCAAGTTAAATGAAAGGTATTTTTTACATAAAATTAGAATTAATATTATTTACAAATTATGGATAGTATTAGTTACCTAAAATATAGGAAAAATCTGTTGTTTAGTTTAAATAAATATTATAGATATTAAAATTAAATATCAGTGGCGTAGCAATGTAAATAACTTGAAAAGTAAGGACAGAATCCTAGTAGGGATTCTGCTTTAATAGTATAGATATCTTTTAATAATACATTTAAACATATTTGTTTAACGTGAATTATTTATCCTAAAAATTTGTACATCAATATATTTTTTATGATCTAATCTTAACAAATCTATTTATGAGGATCTATACTATTAAGACATAGCTACAACTCTAAAACTAAAATTATTCCTACATAATACATTACAAATTATATACATTTCAAATAAAATAATATTTGAAAGTTAAATGAAATATTTTATAAATATATTATTAAATGACTGATAGAATAATGGTTACTATTTTTTTAATTACAATCTTAATGGATTATCTATCAATATACATAATATTTATCAAGTATAAGTATAAGACGAATTGAACGGGTCAAAACTATATAACATAAATATTAACTAACTTAGACTTAGTTGTCAATTAATTCTGGTAGTAATTTAATCACTTACAATAACCTATTTAAATATGGATTTATGTACACCATATTATGTGGAAGATAATAGATGGAGAGTTCACGATGCCACACCAAGACAAGAAGGAAATCGAAAATCAGAACTATTAGCACTATTTGAAATATATTTTATATACAGATGAATAAATTTGAATTTTTGAATTAATATTATGTTACCAAAAAATCCCGCGCTTTTAAAGCACATGTTAAAATCTAGTGATAAGCTTAAAGTTAACGAAGTCTAAACATAAAAAACCAACGAAGACGGCTATATATATAAATGCATGACCCTAAAATTAAGGATTTAATGCAACTTTTTAATTTAATTAATTAATAATTTAAAAGGAGAAAACGAAAAAAATAACTAGAATTTCTAGTTTTGGTAGTAAAAAGTTCTTCGAAACCTAGTCACCGGAGGATTTATATCCTTGTTCGCTTCGATGTCTAGTTTGGACTATTTTGATGGGGTTAAGACAATCAGTTATTAAAAAACAAAAAAAAAAAGTTAAAAATAGGGTTAAAAACGTTCGACACCTCCAGTAAACTAATTCAACTTATGAAGATTTTGGAATTAAAAGACCGAAAATGATTTAAGACCGCACTATATATAGTCGGTTGTTGTTAATTTGACATAGAAAAGGGTCAAAATTTTGTCCACTCGTTCAATCAAACCACAAAACTAATGCATGATATGAGAAAAAAATAATTTGTCGGATGTAAAGGGAATCAACCTTTGGCAATAAAGGAAGGAGCTGGTACTTTGCACATGGGATTAACTAACATAATTAAAAAGATTAGGGAGATGATCAACTTTACATTTTAAATTGTGAAGCAGTGGATCCCATATACTGGACTATCGTAATCCTACCTAAATTCTTCGGCCGGCAATCACGCGTTTTATTGCTTCCTTTCATTCCTTTTCTGATTTTATTTTAAAAAATTTTGATTACTTATTTATCCGATTATATTAGATTCATTAATTCATTGTGCTATGTTGAGCGAGATGAATCCAGCTCTTATTTTCGACCTTACATTGATAAGAATTAGTATGTAGATATTTAAGTCATTACTACTAACTACTAAGTAGTAGCTACATATGTTTTCTCAAAAAAAAAACTACATATGTTTTCTTCGTAGATCCCAAATTTGTGTCAGTCTCAATATGTTACAGATATTTATGGTTGAAATTGTATTGGTGGCAAATATACATTTTTTGTAATTATTAAATAAGGCATCAAATTATTTTGTAATTCATAATATATTATTATTTTAAATTCATATCAATTAATTTTTATTATAAAATAAAATAAAAATATATGCAGTTTTTAAAATTTTATTATAGTCTATATTATGTTAAAACAAAAGTATTATATAAATTAAATGTAACAAAATTATATTAAATTGGTAAATTAACCTACTTAATTTTGAAAATACCTTTATTTAATTAAATTACCATCTACCATTAAAACGGGTTAAAATTTGTCAACTATGTAATATTCTTATACAGAAAATAAAACTATTAACATATGTTAAACTTTCTATTCAACAACTATAGATTTTCACAAATCATATTTAAAAAAAGATTTTTATTTGATTATTTCAGATTATAAATTATGTACTAAACTTGAAAACGTAATAACAATTAATAAAAAAATAAAAAATAAAATAAATATCTATATATAAAATGTAATAAGAAACCTAAAAAATAAAATTAAAGAGTTACACAATATATAACACTAAGATATAAATATCATATCTAAAATATTTATGGTAATATCAAAGTTAAACATTTATAAAATAAAAAAATATCCGCACGAATGTGCGGATCAACCTTTAGTTTAGAATTTAAAATATATTTTCAAATTTCTCTTCACATTTTGGAAGTCCATTTCCAAACTACTCTTTCATAATGAACTAGGTGGTATGAGGTTAAAAATGCAGATTATGCATATTATAGAGAAAAAAAAAAGTTACATGAGATCTTCATCATGGTTAAGGATATACTGTCAAACGTGCTCATAAGGGGACTCAGAGTAATGTAGTCAGGAGTGAATTCTCATAAAACTAGTATAATTGTTGGTTGTAAAATCGTCTATATAATATTTCTCATAGTTTGTAAAAGCATAATCAATGAAACGTTTAAAAAAAAAAAAGAAAATTATTTCACATTTATCAACCTTTTTACTCAGTCTAAAGGCTTATAAAATTTTGGTTCCAACATTATGTAAAATATTTCTTTTTCTCTTTTGTAGCCATGAATAAAGTAACTAGGAATGGCAATTAACATAAACATAAAAGATCGATCGATCACGGCTAGTGGTTATCATTGTTACACATTCAGTATATCATAAACTGAGGCAGATTTCATGGCATATACTCTTAGCATACACTCTAATAACACATTAGTATAGGGAATACATTCTCCAACATTAATATGGTCATCTCTTTTTTTTTTGGTCATCCATGGCCATAGACTTATATGACGAGAAAAATGAGTTTACAATAAAAAAATATTAAAAACAAATTAGTAAAAATTTAGTAAGATTCTGTCTTCACAGATTTTGTTATAACTAAAAATAAAATTTAAATGTATAGTTAGAATTAATTTATTATTATTTTATTATTGATTATTATGCTATATTTGTAACTAATAAAATGGACTTCTACGAATTTTGTATAGTAGATTAAAAAGTGACTCTATTTTAATAGATTAGATAAAAAAATGTTTCAGTTAAATGAAATGCAAGAGTCAAAATTCTCACGAAATAGTACGTAAAACAAGTCATAGACTCTCTTTTTGTCATCCATTGTCATAGACTCATATAACGAGAAAAATGAGTTTACTATACAAAAATAAATAAATAAAAATTAGTAAGATTGTGTAAGATTCTCTCTTCGCAGATTTTGTTATAACTAAAAATAAAATTTAAATGTATAGTTAGAACTAATTTATTATTATTTTCTTATTGGTTATTATGCTATATTTGTAACTAATAAAATGGACTTACTATGACTTTTGTATAGTAGATTAAAAAGTGACTCTATTTTAATAGATTCTCCAACATTAATATGAAATAATATGAAATTTCTTTAACAAGGTCCGATAGTTTGTGGGGACACATAAGTATACATTAATATGACTTTTGTATAGTAGATTAAAAAGTGATTTGCATAATGATCTCTCAGTCTCTCAAATCACAAACACATAAGTAAACCGTTGTTTTCGGACCAGGATTTAGCCTACATGAAATGTTTTTTAGAGAAAACTCTTACAAATATAGTTTGCGGGGACACACTATAGAGAAGCAGAGAGAGAGATATCATTATGCAAATCACAAACGTGTAAGCCGTTGTTGCGGGCCGGGATTTAGCCTACAAGAGATGTTCTTTAGAGCAAACTTTTACAAAGATATTTACATTATGTTTTTAGAGAAAGCGTAACAGGTTAAATGTGTCTAAATATTTTGTTTCGATATATCTAAATATTTTAGATTGTGTTAAGATAATTTTGGAATAAATCCAACTACTTACCAGAATATTTTGTTAACCTCAACTCACATGATAAACATGAATATTTTCAAACTATTCTTTTTGCTTATCCATATATTTAAATATGTCTTGAGAGTATATGGTAGATTAGATTTTGCATGTTCGATTTCAGATATTGTGAAATAGTCTCATCGTAATTGTATCTTGATATTCAAAAATCGTACAAAACCCTCATACACCACAAGTGATTTATTGAATTAAAGAAAATGGTCAAATTATGACTCCACTGCGTCGTTTTCAAGCTTTGTATCTATCATTTACATTGTTTTCTGTTTTGTGATTTTCAATTAGGATTTTCTCCATCCTACACATGACACGTAAAAAAGTTTGGAAACCTCTGTTATAATGAATGGAGAGAGTAATTACCTTTAGCCTATTCTCAATATCTGCAACGTCTACTTTTCAATAGAGACCAATATTAAGATAAGAATATGAATAATGGGATGCTAATTAAATCGCGTTTTTGGTTTTAAAGATAAAAAAGTGTGATAGAAAGATGTTTTAAACCCTTTCATGGCACCAATTATACATGATATACCACATGATTCTACTCATAAAAGGCAAACAAAAGGAAAATATCGGAGCATCACTGTATAGCAGCGTTCAGGTTTCACTAAATTTACATTGAAATTGAATATCTTTTATTGCGTTAAAATTTGAGCTATTTGAAGCAGGCATTTACCAATGGCACTCACAATTTACAGACAGCCATTATTTATTTACTCACTCCATTTCATATTAAGTGTCGTTGTAGGGAATTTTTTGCGTTACAAAATAAGTGTCGTTTTCGGTTTTCAATGCAAAATTTATTAATTTTATTATGTAATTTATTTTTCTATTGGTTAAAATATGGTTACGTGTATAGGTAACTGTGTTTTTATATAGGAAATATGTAAAATTAATTGTTTTCTTAATCCGTGTGCACATCTGTAGAGTGACACTTATAATGAAACAGAGGGAATACTGATGATCGTAAATCCTTATAGTTGTCACTTACTCTCTCTCTTCCCAAAATTAGATTTTCTAAATTAGTTACACATATTAAAAATATAATAAATGTTTATAATTTTTATATATCTTGCTATACATTTTACAACTATTAACCAATGATATTTAATTAATTCAAATATCTTCGGTTACTGTTTTTCAATTAATGTACACAAAAGTATCTTAAAATATAAAGAGTGCGTTACAGCTTAAGACACATTTCTATATTTTCTTACAATTTAAGACACATAGTGCTTTAGAGGCACATTCTCTATTCTTTATGCAATTTTCAGACAAAAACACCCTTTATTTGATGCAACTCTGAGTTAGATTTCGTTATGTTTAGATAGTGGGGACCATGAGTTAAATTTTTTTTCTTATTTTACTTTTTGTTTTAATTTACATTTATCTCAAGTTTTAAAATATATAAACTAAAAATAATTGTCACCTTAAATTATATATAAAATTATCTATCTTTTAAGACCCATCTTTATATATATATACAGAAAAAAATGTGGACATAGATACCATAACTAGACCTTAAGAGTTTCTCATCTATTGACCATAACTTCCCATAAACCGTTTTATGCAACAGCTCTCGCCCTAAAAATCACCCGAAAACTATTTTTGCTACTGCCTTTTACCGTTCCAACATACATGTTTATATTCCACAGAAATAGCCTCTACAAGTAACACAAATGTTTAGTCATAAAACTTATCTTGAGATTCTTGTTGTTGAATCACTAAAACCTCGGTTCTTCCTTATGACACGTCCACCTTGCTCTAGAGTTTTAGCTTGTTGTTCTACCATAGACAGTCATGTCTACTCAACTTGTCCATCCTCTATAATATATAACTAAAAAATACCACCTTTTTCTCGTAAACCAACCATGGAAGCTAAGAACTTGATTTTAAATCTAACATGGGTTTCAAGGTTTATTGGATACAACCCGGGCCAATCAAGAACTCTTATTTGCATATAAAACAGAGAGGTCTCTCACTTACGCAACTTAATATATAATCATAATCTCATCACTGTCAAAAAGAAGCAAACTTTACCTCATACATAGCAGAAAAAAACATCACCACTACTACTACCACCATCGTGTTTATTACTTCTGGAGCTGGACCAGGAATCAATCCAAACCCAACATACTTACCTCCTTACAAAGGAGGAAAGCCCAAAGGCTTAGACTCACCACGATCCCCGTCGCTCTAAATCACTCGCGGATTGGTTCCTCCTCATATGGATGTGGTTGGTGCTGTTGTGGATGGTGTTGTTGTGGATAGGGAACATGTGGATGTGTTTATCAGCAAAAGTCGAGGTGTGTGGATGGTGTTGTTGTGGATAGGAAACATGTGGATGTGTTTATCAGCAAAAAGCGAGGTGTGGATGTAGTTACTAGGGGTTTGAGTAGTCTAGATGTGGAGATTTCTGTTATGGGCGGTGTGGACAGAAGAGTTGGGGTTGGTTTCTAGAAAAGATAGTACCAATAGTGTGCGAGCTTTTTCTTCCATGCCATAAGAGATTCTTCTTCTTCGATGTCCACTTGTGCTTTGGAGTTCCAATTTTCACAATTCAATTTTCTCTGTCACCAAATGCAACCATCACAAAATGAATACTTAAGAAACGTGAAATTGCGATGTAAAAGAAACGTTTAAGAGAATCCAAGTTCTTCAATTGATTTTTGCTACTTTCCGTTTACAAATCAAACACATTAAAGATCGTAACATGACATATTTTGCTACTTATCATTGAAAATTGAAATTAATCCACAAAAGATTTAAACTTTGAATAGCTAAAAGATAAAGATAAACATAAGCTAAGCATAATTTTAAAAATAAATCAAATTTTAAAATAAACTTAGATAAGAGAAAGAGAGAAAGAGATATATGTTACTGTCAGTTGCATAGTTCTTGAGTTGTTCAAAGCAAAGATGATTGGAGATCAAGCAGGGGAAGACCTTCACACCACGAGAGTTTGTTGTCGTATTTTCCACAACAGAGCTCGACCACTCGTCGTCGCGTCCTCTCACACCGGATCTTGAAACTGCTTGCCGTCCCATCGTCCTCTCTCCACAACAGAGCTCAGATCTGCTCGCCATTCTTCATCCTTTCTCCACCGGAGATCAAATCTGCTCGTGATCTCTCCCCTCCACAAAATTTCAAAGATTCGATTCAATTGGGATATTATAACATAAATAATTAAAACAAGAAAAACATAGAAAGCTAGGGATTTCAAGAACTCTTAAAAGTCAAAAATATTTTAGGAATCCGAAATACAAACCTTCATGTCGATCTTCAGTTAAGAAGGTTGACTATTGAGCTTCACTTTTTTCTCCGACTTCGATTTAGCCATGGTTTCTCCAAGCTAAATGAGGTTGGGGGTAGAAAATAAAAGGGATTGTCGCTTCTGTCGATCTCGAAATATGAGAGAAGGGATGTTGAGGAGAATCAATTTAAGGGTAGAAGAGACAATTAACACACATAAAGTGTGTCCCCAGCAACATGTGTTTGATTGTGTAATTTAAAAGTGAAAATGTGTCTTAGAGTGTAAAAATCTCAAATATAAAACATATAATTTTTATAAAAAAAAAGTTATCTTTGTAAAACATGAAAATATGTAGAAAATCTTACTTTTAAAAATGGATGAAGTATTATTGGCTAACCATAAAGGTCAGCCATTATTAGTTAATTACTGATTAATCGCCAGTCCTTAATATTCTCTCTGTTCAATTTATATGTTATTTTATATTTCTTCACATATATTAAGAAAATGATTAAATATCATGGTTTATCCCTAAACAATACATTGGTCAATTGTGTAACTAATAAAATATAACATAAAATTGAAAAACTAATAAACAAATACATAGAAAACATAAAACGATATTGAAAATGAAACAAATTTTAAAATTTATTTTTGAAACGCATTTTAAACTTTAGGATGAAAAGTAATCTGAAACGGATGAAGTACTGGATAACCTTTGACGATCGATGATTATAATCCAGTAACGGTAAATCCAGACTTATCATTAAACAACTAGTAACGGATCCAAGTAATCTAGTATCACCGTTTATCGCTTAACGGGAATTGTAGTCCCTCCGTTTTGCCCTATCTAACGATAATATTTTTTCTTTTTTTTTTTAAGTAAGGGTCAGTGATTATTGTTGGTTTAGCACTGACGATTAGTTATCGTTACTGCTCCTCATCATTGATTCAACATAAGAGGCCGAAGATTAACTATACTCTCTATTTTAAAATGTAAGTAGTTTGGATAAATGCACTAGTATGAAAATAGGTTGTTACTTTTCTAAAAATATCAGTTAATATATAAGTTCAAGTACTTACAAAAGAAACACTTACATAATACTCCCTCCGTTTCATATTAAGTGTCACTGTATATAATTTTGGGCGTTACAAAATAAGTGTCGTTTTCGGTTTTCAGTATAAAATTTATTAATTTTATTATGTAATATGTTTTTCTATTGGTTAAAATATGGTTAGGTGTATAGGTAAATGTGTTTTTATATAGGAAATATGTAAAGTGACACTTATAATGAAAGAGAGGGAGTAATATCTACTCCATCCGTTTCAAAATGATCTATGTTTTAGAAAAAAGAAAGAGTTATTTCTAAAAGATCTATGTATTATATTTTCAATGTAGATAATAATACCAAATTGTAAATTTTAAAAATATTAATTATGTATACTGAATTTTGATTGGTTAAAAATCATAGAAAATAGCTAAACACGGAAAATAGTATATTTATTACAAATTTTTACGTGTTTTTTAATAAGTGTAAAACTTCTAGAATACTCTATACATTTTTTTAAAACGGAGGGAGTAATAAATATAAAAGTTGCATTGATATGTTAAAATTATTTATATTTTGAAACAAAAATTATTCTAAAACTACTCATATTATAGAACGGAGAAGAGGTTGTTTTTTTGAAAAGATATATGAGGTTTAGCTATCAAAAATCATATAGCAATAAGTATCTTCAACACGAAGCCGGCAAGTTAATAACGTGTCTTCAAATATGGAACATGATTGTCATTGACAAGGGAGATTGCGTCCCAGAAGCAACTTCTCCAAATGTTATTGGATGAAAGTTCAAAGCATATTCATTCTAAGAATCATGCATCCTTCAAATGTAATCGTCTTTAACATGTATATATGATCGCACTAATAGTTAAGATTTTTCTCATATAATTTTCATGGATTAAGCAAGCTAAATCCCTAAATGGCGAACATAAATCATTTTATCATTTAAGCCAAAAAAAAATGAATCGTTGATGAGATTCTCAAAGGATCTGATGATTTGACATTATTAATAATTTTAAGGTTGTTTTATCAAATAATTGTTTTAATCATACAACCTCAAATAATTGATCGGTTACCTTTAATAATATTTTGAACTAATTTTAAGTGATATCTTATCAACTTCGCAACAATATACCGGGCTCTTGAACCATGTTAAGGAGCTGAGAAATTATTGAACATTGAACTTTGTTTTGCTGAGCTAGATGAAAACCCTAAAAAGGTTAATTCTCTTAACCGATGCCCATTTTAATATGGAAAACTATGAAGCTTCTTAATTAAAACTGAAACGAACTAATTCAATATATAAAATCACTTTAAACATCATTTAGTATTACGTCTAATCTTAACCGATTTGATTAGACGTTTCATCTAATACATTTCATATATTGTAATGGATGTTGTTTTAGGTTTCAAATGTTTTATATTAGTTTATTGTTAAGAATTAATTGAGGACTTGATCTATCACCTAACACGAAGGTTTGGCTAACGGATGACCTCAAACTATAGAGATGCTTTTAACCTGTATATATCTAAACTATTAGAAAAGAAATATAAATAAAAATATCCTTTAATTTTCCTCAAAAATTATAATCTTATGCCATTAGAATCAAAATACAGTAATTTTGATTAATGCAGAATTATATTTTTGTTGATCTGCTATCAATTTGTTTTTCTCCATCCCATCAAAAAGAATTTTGTTAGCATGCTATATAGTTTCCTCATCCCAACTAATTTTGACTTAATTTAATATTTTTCAATTTTTAATTGTTTTCTTATTAATTTAGACCTAAAGTTTATATGTTAAAGTATTTACTGGGTAACTAATGATGTAATCAAATATATAGCCTATTGTTAATATATAATTTTGAGTAATTAACGAGTGGCCAATGTTATTAAATTAACTTTCATATTAAAAATATATACATGATGTTTTATTTTATGTACAAATTTATCTTTCGTTTTTTATATATGTGGTAAAAAATATAAAATACATATTTGATTAAAATACATATATACAATTAAAATTGTCGACAACAAAACACATTTTAAATTAATACTACAATTTAGGTAGAAAAAAATGGCAGCACGGTATAATACATAGTTACAAATTTTGACCCGATTTTAATTGTCTAAATGATCTAACATTTATCCAATAAGAGAAATATATAACATGATGCAAAAACATGAAATAATTTATGGTATGAATAATAAACTAAAATCTAAGAAATGAAACCATTAAAATTTTGTGTTGTGAAATGTTTATGTAATTATATAAGAAAAAACACTCTTGCGGCCCGCGGGTAAAATCTAGTATATTTTTAAAAATTCAAAACATTCTTAACCGAAACTGATAATTTAATCTTTTTGGACCAAGCACAAAAGCCGGTTGTTAAATCTCTTTCCTGTACGGTTGGTGAAACTTGAACCTGGTACTTATACCCTTAGAACATAACCAGTAGAGCTAATTAATAGCTCCGGGTAACCTATACATATAAGTTGAAATTTTTTTATTGAAAAGAATAAAGTCTATCACTTTTCCAACCACCTTAAGATATATATATATATATATATATTTGGATAATGTTATCTGATCTGGTTATGAATTACTCTGTCCCATGTATATTAGCTTACTACGTTTGGAGCTCGGACGGCTAACAGTTCATATAATATAGTTTGTCAAACATTTGGTCAGTTTTTTTATTGATATGTAAAACCATACCTATAATTTTGAATATGTAGTTTACGTATCATTTAATAAATTAGTGAGATTAATGAATTCTATATTGGCCCCAAACAACTTTCAATTTTTTTAAAACGAAATTGTACCAACTCGAGTGAAGATAATAATTTCAGATAATCTTATCATATCCACATTAAATGAAATTTATCCATATAATCTGCCATAAGGTACATATATAACCTTCATTTACCGAAGATATATATTCATATAATCTGCCATATATAAGATATATATATATAACTCTCTCAAAACTCTTTATAAAGATTTTTAACATTTACACCAAAAAAACTTCTTATAAAGATAGATAATCTTCTGTCTATTTTAGCAAAGCTTTCTTTTATAATCTTTATGCGATGGTAGCTCTTAGAAATGTTTACAAACATATACGTTGTAGAATTTACAAAAAAAAAATCCCACCGATATGCCTTATATATTAATATATATGTTTTTACAAAAAAAAAATTAATATATATGTTATTTTATCAGATACACACCAAGATGTACACACATCAAGCAAATATATTCAAGATGGGTACATATATAAACACCACAATTTACAAGGATGTTTTAGCTAGAGATGATTATCATTCAGAAGCGACCCTGAAAGTTAGCCAACATGGAAATAGGAACGACGCATAATCCTTTACTCCTTAAGTCCATGTTGTTGATGTTTCCTTCTCCGAGATTCCTCATTATCGTCATATTTTGTTCATTCCCTTTTTGGATTTGAATCTGATTATCCCCCATGCCTCTCGTAGTTCTCTACAATACAATATCGAAAACATATTTACGCGTTATAAACGTTAGATATAGTGTAAAATTTACTAATACGAAAAGCTCACTTAACTTATAATCAGACAAACAACTATATAGTGATTGTATTTAATAATAAAGGACCAAGTCTGTTTATTCTGCAATATGAAATTTCTTTATCTTTTCAGTATGTGTTATAAATGAATTTAAATTCAAATTAATGAATAATTAGAACATATATGGCTGACAGAAAAGAAAAAAATATGTATGAAAGAAGAGTGGAGAGACTACCATAGCGAAACTAGAACAGACATAGTCCTCATTTTTTCTGGGATGCGTCTGAATATGTTCAACCTGACTGACCTGTTCAATACCATTCATATAAAATTGAATTTTTTTCTCTAACTACTATTAAGGGAGATACCACAAAAGGAGATTAATAAAAGACATAAGTAATTATTTGTTTATGTGTCATGATAATCAATCATATTTTACAATCTTAATTACAAAAACTTATAAAGAGTCTATAGATTTGCACCGAAAGAAAATATAAAAGAAATTTAAGAATTAAAATTCAACCATATATGGATCATGTTTTAATTGGATAGGTTACCTTAGGGCTATTAACCGGAGAGCTAGCCGTGTCCTCTAGAGAATCATCTTCACAAATCTTCTTGGTTCTTGCTTTCCCAAACTTCAACTTCACCGGAAAATTAACAGGAAAACCCTGTCCGGAAAAGGCATCAGTAGCTGCGTCTGAGACCAGAGAAGGAGAGACGTCAAGAAGCGAACAAGAACTCTTGTCTTGATGATCACTATCTTCCCGATGGGTTCTGTATTGATTCGAGAAATCGTCGAGATAAGCTGTCCATCCACTCTCTTCTTGATAATCACTAGCATGATGATGATCATGATCATCAACAACATCATCGCGATGGTCGAAAGGGGCGTGATTTTGTTCATAAGTATTACAAGAGAATGTATCCATCATGTGGAGAAAGGAGGAATAACCCAAAATAAAATGGAATAATTCTGTAAGTGGTTGTATTGGGTATATATACAGATAGAGGTCGTTAAATTTTCATGGTATTTTAAAAAGGCGAAACAAAAAAAAATTAATTGGAGAGATAATAATCGGAATCTTAATGGAGTCATCACATGGGTCCTAAAAGCCAACGACTGACTTCTGAAAAAGTGTGGCATTAAGCTATATATGTTTAGAAAATATGTTCAACATAACTCATAATTTTCTTTAGCAAGAAAAAGCATAACTCATAATTTTTGAAAAGTGATATATAAGTCGATATTTTCTTGTTTGGAAAAGAAAAATATTTGCATATGTATATAAATATGTGGAATTAAATTCTTCGACCGATCTATAAAAGTTGATAATAATAATAGTATCATATAAGCAGGACAAAAACTTTTATACATTCTTTGTTACAAAATTAGGAAATTATTAAACTTAATATTTGCATGATTTTATACTTCTCAATGATGTTTTTATCAATCGTTTTGACCCTTCAATAAGCTTAGATGTGATTTGGCCCAACTTACGTTGATTTGTATAGCCATTTATATATCATTAGTTGAGACATTGCTTTCCACCAAATTCATTTCCAAGTGAAAAAATGTTGAGTTGTATTGGTATATACTATATACTTTATGTAAAATGATTGTATGATGATCAAACAAAACGTAGACAAAACCAACAACAAACCACCGCGAGGATTAAAAAAGGAACTTTCTAAATAAAAATAAACTGATAAAGGGTTGGTCAGTGACTAAGTGTGAAAAGTAAAACAAATACTCAAATCTTCCTGATGTGGCCATCCGATTTGTACTCAAATATTCCTACTTCAAAGAATAATTAAATTGTGAAACGCAACTTGTTAAAGGGAAACTTTTATTAAATTTGTAACCGAATACAAACCAAAGTAAAGTGGGGAGGAGGAATGTTATGTTCGTTGAACTTGACTACTTTTGATATTGCGTGAGAATGGCAATGCCAAGGAAAGTAGACTTTTTTGTTTTTGTTTTATCGTGTGGCCGTTACAGAATGATGACACTTGAAACAGTTTGGATTTCGATGTGATGTGCACAAACATGTGAAAATGGAATTCGATGATGGAATGTTTGTTTCCTTATAATAATGGATCACTTTTATAAGGGAAACTTGTATAATAAGTAATAACCGTTTCTAGTTTGTTGAATAAAAAACAAAACATTTGTAGTGGTGAAATTAGTGAAGTAGCTTGTAACTTTTTGTGATTAGTATGCTGACATAGTAGTTACGCAATTGGACGAAACAACGACTTACTTCTATCAATCAAGACCTTAACTTTGAGATACAACTTGAAAATAAAATAAGAAATGAAAACATCAGTTTACGTGATCAAAGTATTTTTTTAAGAATATAAAACCATATTTATTTTATTTGCTCAAAATATTTATAAAGAATGTTATGGGGAAAACATATACTCCCTCCATACCTTAAAAGATACATATTTTAGAATAAAAATTTGTTTCTAAAAGATCAATCTTTTACATTTTTAATGCATATTTTATTAACTAATTATAAACTTCAAAAAACTTAATTTCACTAATTGATTCTTTATTGGTTTAAAATTATAGAAAAAAAATAAATACAAAAAACTATGTAAGTTTATTGTGTTTTATTAAAAAATGTGAAAAAACAGAGGGAGTATAAAAATTACAAAAGCAGAATGTTATTATTTTGTGGTTTCCTCCGGTGATTTGTGTAGCAAACCATCTGCCTTTCGGAGCAGCTTCGCTATGTCTCCTTCTGTTCTTTCCCTTATATTTTGTTCCCAAGTTTGATTACAGCAGATATTATCAGAGAAGCTTCGCTATTTCTCCTTCTGTTCTTTCCCTTATATTTTGTTCCCAAGTTTGATTACAGCAGATATTATCAGAGAAGCTTCGCTATTTCTCCTTCTGTTCTTTCCCTTATATTTTGTTCCCAAGTTTGATTACAGCAGATATTATCAGAGAAGCTTCGCTATTTCTCCTTCTGTTCTTTTCCAGAGGTGGTAACTAATTGCTTTGCGTGATCAAAACGTTTTCCCACATTTGTATCATAACTACCAATATTATTTTCTTTTATAAAAGTCCTCGAAATATTTTCATTTAAGATATTGAAAATTGGAGATTCTGATTTTTTTCCGTTTTGAAATCCTCTCACCCTAGAATAATTTGATATCTTGCCCTAAAGTCAAAGAAACACATCCTTGAGAGCTTGAACTCATTAGTTTATAGATGTGAGTAGTTAGTATTCGGTCTCAGGTTATAAAAATCAAAATCAAAAGCGAAATGGTATTTACTATTACTGGAACCAAAATTCTCCAGTGGTTGATGGAAAGCGGAAACATTACAAACAAAAAAAAAGAATAGAAAAACTTCACGATCTCTCCTCTCTTTTTTTTTTTCCTACTACTTTTCAATACCATTTTTTCTCTGTTTTCTTTCCTTTTTTTCTTGTTTTTAAAAAGAAAATATTGAAGAAAGCGGGCGAAATCTCCGCCGCATCATCTCTCCATTTCGCTTTACATACGGCTAGAAACGGTGCACCGATCAATCCCACGGCGGTGAATGAAAAATAAATCGGATTTGCTTCTTTTATATTTATATTTATATATATCTACAAATACGTTGTGGGAAGATGCTAGAAGTCGATGAGTGGTTCTCCGATAGTGAGATTCCGCTCCACTGTCCATGGTAAGTCGAAGAGCTTAGCCGTGACAAACTTGAAAATTTTATTTACGTTTATGTTGTATGAAGCACTCGAGAAGAATAGCGTCGCGTTCAACGCCTTGGCATAGGTTCTAGCCTGGCTAGCGATTGTCCATTGAAGATCAATAGGAAGCTGAATAAACTCATCAAACTTGGTTCCTACCATCACTGGAATAGCCGTCTGCATAAAAGATAATAAGCAAATAAGTGTTTTATAATTCGATTTGGATTCAAAACTATGAATCTTAAACCAATGAACAATTCAAAAAATTACATGTAACAAGAGATTATAAAGACTAAAGAGACCAAATTTGTAATGTTAGTGATATGTTTAATAATTCTCACCTGATTAAACTGTCTAGCTTGTTGATACCAGCTAATCACACTACATGATGACAAATATAAGAGGAAGTTTAGCTAAAAATGAAATGCCTAAACAGAATAATTTCTAAAGAGTAAAATTTAAACCTGTTAAGAGTGCAACGACTGGTGAGATCGAACATGAAGAGAATAGCTACAGAGTCCTTGCAAGCCATGGGGATCTGATCCCGTGATCTCTCAGCTCCTGCAAAATATGATAATTAAATTTCTAATTAAGCTTAATTACTAATCCTCCAAGACATGGTATTAACATCAGTAACATTACTTATTTGGTTGTCAAAGAAGAAGATTACCTTCTAGTTCCCAAATACTATAGGAAATGCGAGCACCTCCCATGGATAACATCTTGTCCGTACAAGTGACCCCTTCCTCCAACTCTCTCATTTCAACTTCTTTCCCTTCCCCAACGTATTTAGCCTTCATTATCAAAATCACTCATTAATATTAATATTGATATATATATATTTTTACAAGATATGAAATTCTGAAAAAAAAAAAAATCGATTTAAAAAATGACATTGAGTTCGGTCTGAACCGGACACAACTAAACTCCTTTACCACTTTGGTTTCTGATTTATGACTTTTATATGATTAAAAATATTCTTGACAGAAAATTCTTCTTTTTTTTTTCATGACTGAAAATTCGAAAATGAAAGAGACGTTGATGATTTATCTTTATCTTTGTTTATGTTGTAAACTAACCAGGAAGCAAGTTTTTCCGATCTCGGGATCTCCTAAGAGGCTGATCTTGAGAGAAACCAGATCAGAATCCGATCTCCGGTGGCCGTTATCGTGTTCATGCACCGATGTGCGGCGTATAACGGGGATGGGAGGAGGCTGAGGACGAGAGACAGAAGGAGACGGTGTGGCGAGTCGTGACAGCAACGAATATCTCCCTGCTTTTTTGGGAGAGAAAGCGACTATTCTGCTCCAGATAAGCCGCGTGAATCTACGCAGGATCAGAATCCTACGGTTCACTCTGTTCCTGAGATTGTTGAGTCGAACGATCTTTAGGCAGGACTGAGCCATTCTTGAAATTGATGATTAAAGAATCTAACGGAGAAATAAATAAGGAAGATAGAAACGAGAAGAAGAAAGAAAGCTTCAAGAAGTCAAGAAGATGTTATGATGGCCAGAGAGAAGTTGTTTGGTTCAGCTTTGGCCATAAGAAAGAGAGAGAGAAAAGGAATATACGTGAAAAGCTTCTTTAGGTTTTTTTGTGTTTCCTCATTTTTTCCCGGAAGGGACGACGACACACTTTAAAAGCTTTTTTTTTTTAATTAATTATTAACTAACATTTTAATTGAAAATTACTTTAATTAATTAATCATATTGGGGGCGATTTGAAAGTTTTTGTGTGCAACGAACTTTTCTGGTGTGAAGAGAGAGGGAGGTGGGGGATTTTTCGGATGTGATGACCACATCCATTACATTATTTTGGGCCTATGTTGACCTTTTTAATTTATGTTAACGAAAAAGACGTAGCACTCAGTCATACCTTACGTGCTTTGCATACTCTCTATGTTGATTTTTTCTACATCTATTTAGCCTCACTTTTTTGACAAATAGAAAAACTATACAATACTATAGACAAAAAAAAGAAGAAAAACTACAACATTATTTGTTTCTCAAATTGATATAGTATTCAATGTAGGATTTTATTAATAAATTTAAAGTCTTCCTGCGAGCAAAATATAATATACGTAGTCTATGGTGTTACTAGTAATTGAGCTAATTATTTTTACTGAAATAATTTTAAACATAATTGAGCTAATTATTTTTTACTGAAATAATTTTAAACATTGATTTTGATATTTTTCATCAAGCATTTTACGATTTAAAGAACGGTTTTAGATTTAGTATTATACTAAACACCAATTCTGTAAGATGAAATGTTTTTTCTGAGTCATCTATAAACCATCAAAGTTATCCAATGATCTTGTTAAAAACCATATCGAAATCTGAATTTAACGTAATGGGTTCATTTGAGCAACAAAGCATGCAATGATGATGTGTGTCTTCATGTACCCACCACATGTGAGCCATGTTTTTGTATGGATACACAGATATGGATTTCTTCCTATAATTTCGATATAATGAAACACAAGTTGAAGTTATAAAGAAAACAAGTTTAAAGATTCTCTCGACATAATCAAATATTACAAGAATAAACAAACCATATGATATTGGCGAATCAAATGCTGTTGATTTAATTCGGTTTAAAAGATGTTGGTTCAAATAATGAACTTTGGGTTAATAATTGAGATCCACGTGAATTAAAGAAACACGTAATGAACAAAAGAGCCAACTCAAAAACATGTCTCCGACCATTGTGGCACTGTTTTAGTTTATTAAATCCAAAATGCACTATCATCTAGTGGATGCTAACTTTTCGTTTCTGAATGATTTACTAAAGTTGGAGGATTACATTACACTTTCAAAATCAAAGAATTGCACCTTCTCCATCATCATTGCCAACGTTCGATACTTGCTACTTGCTAGAAATTAGAATAAGGAGTTCCATTTATTTGTAGTTCTCCTTTAAACATAGAATATGGTGTAAAAACTATCAAGCAATTTCTTATATCGCGTCAACAAAATAAACAATAAGTCGTAATTGTTGACAAATAATAAGAGAGCCTGTGTAACGTGGCGGCCATTATTGGCTTCTCCAGCTATTTACTATATTTAATTGTTTTTCTGTTTTTCTGGTTTTCTTGATTTTTTTAGTGATTCTGATACTTTTTTGCGTGTTAATTTCTCTCTTTTTTCATGGAAGAAAAATGACATTTATGTCATCTAGTAATTAACAAGTATTTTTCTTTCATAATGTGTTTCAAAGATCTTATTATGGATTTCTGTTAATGTGTAGGGAATTTAGTATTCGCCATTAACTATCAACAGAATAAAAAGTCTCCTTACTGATTTTTGACAAGAAAAAAAAAATTACTATGTGGAGAAAAGAAAACTAGCATGTCTACTAGTACTGAGGTATAAGAACTCCAGATTTTGTAGTGTCTCAACGCAAACAAACTGGGCTCATTTTACATGTGAGTACTTTTCAATACTAAATTTCAGTTATCTTAGGCCTATAATACATGGCCCAGTTTTGAATCTGGTCATTTTATGGAAAACTAGTTCTTGTTTTGCAAGAGAGCTAGTTCCTTCTTTTTAAAACCTAAATCAGACTATTCCATATAGGGATGTCAAAATGAGCTACAGCTCATGAGTTAGCCCATCTCAGCTCAATTTTTCTTGAACATGATCTAAGTGGGGGTTATTGGTTCTAGTATTTTATAGATTTAGAAATGCTTTTTGGATTTTGAAACTTTTAACAAATCCACACATTTTAGAATCAAATACGTAGATTTCAGAATCAAGGAAATAGATTTCAAAATCAATATAATTGAATTATTAGAAATCAATGAAATGGATTTGTGATAAACTCAGCTTTGTAACAAAATAAAAAATATATAAAACTACAACATATGGTTTATCATTTTCTATATCTTATGTTATTATGATAACATTAAATACCTCACATACTTGTTATTATTGTCGTTCTCACTTGATTGACATATTCTATTTGTTAATTTTCAGTTCCAGTAACTTCCTCAAGATCTTCTTCTTCTTAAAAACCTTTTTATTTAGAAAAATTATCGATTCATCAGAACTTTTAAAAAAGACTACTCGTAAACCAACACACAAATATTTTCTCCGTTTGTGTCTTATAAGGAAAAGGGGATGCACACTAAAAATTAAAAATCAAGATTTGAATATATCAAAAATTCTTTCGATAACATTTCTCAGAAAAATATGATGATGGTAAACAACTCTTTGTCATTTTATGGAGTAGAATCTCCACAAAACATTTGTAGACGAAAACTCTTATGAGAGATTTTCGGTAAATTTTTATATTAATGTCTACGTGTACGTAAAGCTAAGTTAGAGATGGTTGGTTAATATATTAGTATTTGCTTATTATTAAGGAAACATGGACAATATGTATGAAAAACTTGGGGCAAAAAAAAATTATCAAGAAAATCAGTAATACACTATCAAAATAACAAGGTTCAACTCAATATTTGCTTCTTTGTATTTTTAACTCATAAATCCACGCAAATCTATTTTAAAATCAAATCCTCAAGAAAATCATTATTATTGAATAACGCCTGATTTTAAAATCATAGCACCAATAACAATGAATTTGAATATAGATTTTAAAATCATAGAACCAATAACAATGAATTTGAATAGGGATTTTAAAATCATAGAACCAATAACATTATATTTGATTTGTATTTTCAAATCCACTAAAGTATACAAAGCAATAACACCCTCTAAGTTTCTGAGTTCATTTAATAAATGAATTTAATGATCGAGCTTAAAATAGATCACGAATTATATGATCGATCTTTAATGATCATGAACTAATTTATGAGTTTGGTCATTTTTATATTGATAGATATATATTTATATTTTTCTTATGTAAAAAAGATAATTTCTATATTAATCATAATAATATTGTAAAGTTAAAATGTAAAACAAAAAACTATAAATATACAAAAATGTAGAAGAATATTGATATCAATCCTCACATCATATATCTTTAGAATTAAAACCTAAAACAAAATATTCCTAAGATTCTCATTCAAAATATATATCTTTATAAATTTGAATAGAAGAAGATTTTGAACATGAATCATCTCAAGACTCTTATGTGGAATAGATTTTCAGATCGTTGACTTAGTTTTCATTTAATTGATTATTAATTTTTATATTTACATAGTATTTAATATTAATGTTTTGGGTTAATTTTGAATATGAAAACTATTTTATTTTATTATTATTTTTATAATTTAATTTTTATATTTGATCGTGAGTTAACTCACTTAATTCATAATTTGGATGATCTGAGTTTGAGTTTACATATTGAAACTCATATAATAAATGAACTGAGTTGAGTTAGCTCATGAAATATTCAAAATCATTATGAGCTGAGCTGTGTTGAGCGAGTTAGCTCATTTTGACAACCCTAATCCCATATAACCGATGAATTCAATTTGTTCACTGGATACCCAACTTACATCGACTTGCATTAGTCGGGGACCGCAAATGATCCATGTCCACATGTAAAATCAACAAATTTAAATGCCATGATCAACCTTTAAATGGTTAACTATATGAAATGAAAAACAACAATGAAAATGAAATGTTTCAAAAATTTTTTAATGAAAAGTATCTTGCATTGGCATCAAAGTTAAAGTAAAATTCAAAGAGAATCTCAATAGGCATTTTGAGAATGTAGTACCATTCTACATTAACTTTCGCAACAAACATGACATTTCGAAGAATCAATTGTTAGTATGTAATCGAGAACCATAGGCGGTTTGATTGTCAGTTTATAGTGTTAAGAAGGGTATGGTGGAGCATCTGTGTGTACTGATAAAATATAGTTGTTTCACAAAATCAATTCGGCTCAATTATACATGTAACTCAGGCAGTAATTTCATGTATTTTCTTACGCTGAAATAATAATGCAAATTGCTTTTTTCCTAACACAATGTCGAATGATGAGATGGATTGATCCGTTTGCTCTTCACTAGTATCCGGTTTCATTTTATTTGCTTTCGCCTGGTATTGTTTTACAAACCTACAAACTCTATCAAAACAACCTATAATCTTTAACTGACTTGATTAAAAGTAAAATACTCCATAAAATATGATGTAGTATAAAGGAAAAATTCCATAAAAATACTCCAACTAAATTTCGTTAAATTTTTTAATACCAAAACTTTTATACTACTCAATTTAATACCCAAACTAATTATTTTACCCATTTTAATATACAAACTCTTATAATTGTACTCATTTTAATACCCAAATGTTATTTATTTTAATTAGCAATACTTCTAAGTTTCAAACGAAATTTAAAGAAATCTCTGAAATCTAAGAATTTTTTTAAACTTTTTACTTAAAAAATAAGAAAAAGGTAAATAAACTCTAGAGAAGATTTTTAAAATTAATTTTGAAGGAAAGCGAACTAATTTATTTTTATTATAGAAAACAAACTAATATCAATACTTAAAACTTTAAAACTTATTACAAAATTTAAGATTATAAAAAAATTATTTACTTTCATCTCTCAAATATAAAATACAATTAGAATTTTCTGTAAAGCTTAGAGATTTTAAAATTTTTATTTGAAACTTATTAATATTTTTTATCAAAATAAACAAAGTTCGGGTATTTAATGGATACAGTTATAAAAGTTTGTATATTAAAATGAGCAAAATAATTAGCTGGAGTATTAAACTGGATAGTAAAAAATTTTAAGTATTAAAATGCTTAACGAAATTTAGTTAGGGTATTTTTATGGAATTTTTCCTGGTAAAAATATTGGTTAATTAGACCCATTAATAGAACACATTAGTAATTGTGTTAAACATATAATATCAGGTCAATCACCTTTAAACTCAATATTTTCTCTTTACCAAGTTCTATTAACTAAGCACATTAACTAAATAAAACTAAATTATATATAGTGTGGCATAATGTAATCATCAGTCAACAAGTCACAATAATCAGTTTCTTAAATTTGCATTTTCTTTATCATTCTATATAACTTGTTATTATGAATATCATACTAACCATAGGTTGAGACGTTGAGTCAATAATGTTCAAGTAATTAATAATTTAGTTTGACATACAAGATACATCAGCTAATTGTTATTTGTTTTAAGCAAGCACATAAATTAATGAAAGCTTAGATCGAATTATAGAGGCCGATAATATCCATGTCCTATTGTACCAGCTCACCGGTTAACTTGAGCATTTGAACCGGTTTTTAAATTTAAAACGATGAATCCCATCGTTTCATTCGGGAACGACTTCTAGTTTCTTGTTGCTCCATTTGTCCAACCTTTTAGAAGCCTCTTCCACCTAAAGCAAACATTATATCGGATTATTCCTGAAGTGTATCAAATCAATGAAGTATAGGTGCATATACGTAGGAAAACCCAAACTTACTTCTTTTGTCCAGTCTGTTCGAAACGTTACCCATGCTAAAATAACCGTTTGTATAAGAGTTCCACATATCATTCCCGTCCATATACCCTTAAATATTAAGAAATTAAACTTTATAATTAGTCTCACTGATAAATATGAATGGTAAGTATTAGAATTTTGAATTGAAACGTAAGAGGGCTATCTTGCCTTGGCATCGAACTTAAAGTAAAACCCAAAGAGAGCCCCAAGAGGAATTCCGATAATGTAGTAACATCCAACGTTAACTTTCGCCACAAACGTTTGCCAACCGCATCCAACCGCCACACCTACAATGTCCGACTTGTTTTTTTTTGAGAAAACAAAATTTTCTCTATTTCGGTTTGTGAAATTGTGATGTTATAAAACAAAAATCTTTTACCGGAAAGGACGGGTTGGATTCCATTTAGGACAAGCGTTAAGGCAAGAAGCGGACAAAGATCAGAAACTGCGGCAGATACTTCTTCACCCTCGGTGAAAGCATAGCTCAAGACATCACGGAACGCCAGAATCACAATAGCTAAGATCACACATGTGATTAACGAATAAATGTTGACGATGATAACCGAAAACGATGCTGATTTAGGGTTTCCCGCTCCAAGTTCGTTGCTCACTCTTACACTGGATCAACAACATCAATAACACCGATTTTTACACACTCGAATTTAATTGGAAATTAATAATGATGAGAGCTCAGTGTGATTTAGCATATGTAAGTTGGTGTAAAATATAAGAGTTTTAAAGTAAAAAAAATGAGTTTATATACTTTTAGGGGAATAACTTGGGTAGAGACATTCTGAATTTTTAACTTGAGAAATCCACATACCTTATCGCAGCATTAAATCCAACAGATATCATGAACACCCATCCTGAAATCGTCATGCTGAACACACAAAAAAACAAATATTTTAATTTCGTAAGAAATGAGCAAGAATATAGTAATAAAAATGTTGCTTATGTCGTCATACAACACTAAAATATATCAAGATTTGGAAAATTTTATATAAATACCCAAATTTGATTTTATTGAACATTTTAACAATCAAATTTTTTCGTTATCCAGTTTAATATCCAACTAATTTTTTTTGTTCATTTTAATACACAAACTTTTAAAGACGGAGGAATTTTAATAACAAAATTTTATTTATTTTAATAAAATTACTAATAATTTTTAAATGAAATTAAAAAAATCTCTAAAATATAAGAAAAGATATTAAAGATTTCACATTTTATTTTTTTGGAAAGAAGGTAAAATAATTAGCGACAAAATTGTAAATTTTAAAATTGAATTTCGAAGGAAAAATAAATAAATTTTCTTCTATTTTAGAAACTAAACTAAATTCAATATTTTACACTTCGTTTTTTTGCAAAATTTAAGATTAGAAACAGTTTATTTACTTTTATTTCTCAAACTGCAAATAAAATGATAATTTTCTGAGATTTTTTGTATATTTTAGAGATTTTTAAAATTTTGTTTGAAATTAGTTAGTATTTTTAATTAAAATAAATAAATTAAGTATTAAAGTAGGTATAATTTTAAAATTTTATATATTAAAATACTAAAACTAATTATTTGAATATTAAACTGAGTAATAAAAAATTGGATATTAAAAGGTTTATCGAAGTTAAGTTGAGATATTTTCATAGAATTTTCCCTTTCACTTATATTTGTCTAGTGTCTACATCTAAACTCGATATATTCTATTAGTGCAATAAAAGGAAGAGAATTCTATCTTGATTTGGTTCGAGTACCTATGTTTGGTGGCTTCATCCGTTTGGTGAGAAAACAAAAATTTGGGACATTAAAAAGTTAAAAATCAAGTAGGAGTCCCCCTCCCCTCCCCAGTAAGCACTAACCTATCTAATTAGTGAAATAATATTGTATAATATCCTGAAACAAAATAAAGGAGATGATGCAGAGTTCTTTATCCGTTAATTGGACGAAGAAATGATGTTTTCTTCAGCAGGTAACTTTAAAAGAAAAATTCTAAGGAATTTTTAAAATTATATATATTTAAATGCTCACACAGGATTTACAAAGTTAAATACTAATATACAAGAAGAAGACAACAAGAGGGGAAACGTGATGTGACTGTAAATTATGTTTGTTGCAGAAGAAAGAGTCAAAAGTTATTCGTCACTTTTTTATGTCTCGCCACTAACATGGCTTTCAAATCATAGCTACAAGCCTACAACCAAACTTCGTTTTGAACTCCAACGCAAATTTTTGTTCTGTGCTTTCCGTAACGAATGACGATACTAAAAATGTTATCAAATGATTTTAGAAACCATTCATCAGAAAAGTTTTTATAACCCATACGTTTCGAATCAAAAGATAAAATTAAAATTATGTATTTACTAAAACTATTTTGTTTTAATGAAGAGACGAAAAAGCAATATTATTGACAATTTGGTTTTTATGACAACATAATTGTCATTTTGTTCAGAGGAATTTTTTTTTTTTTATGTTATTCTCTATCTATAACTGTTAAAAAGTAAAGAATAAAAACTAAAATATGTAAACTAATTCTTTTAACGAAATTACGAGTCAAATATTTGTTTAAGGAAAGGTATATTTTTAGAAAAATACTTACCAAATGGATAGAGAATCAAGAGCAAGCTCCGGATTCTCGAGAAGTCCGGCGAGGAGAACGAGAATCTGAAAATACCAAGTCTCAAGGCAGAGCATCACGGCTGAGGCGGCGGAGAGTTTAAAAAAACTCGGTAACCCCGAGAACGCCTGAACACTAAACCCTCTCCACGTCTCACGACACCGTTCACTCGTCACTATATAAACAAACTGAGCCACCACTATAATCCACCACGAGAGGCTGAGCACGAGCGACGCTCCAAGAAGCCCCATGCCAAGCTTGTATATAGCAAGCCAGCTTAAGAGAAGGTGAACAAAGAGAGTGGCTGTTGAGATGTAAGCACTCGGAGCAACGATGCTTTGGGCCTGTAGGAACTTTTGGATCGGGAAGTTCACGGCGTAGGCAAAGATTTGAGGTATTAGGCCGTAGACAAAGATAGATGCGGCGGAAGCTATTTCCGGTGACTCTCCGAGGAAAAGCAAAATGGGTTTGGAGAAAACGTAGATTAACGTTAGGAGAACGCCGGTGAGAGTGAGCAACACGGTGGATCTTTGGAGATAAACGCCAAGCATCTCGTATTTTCCACCTCCAAACGCTTGACCACATAACGTTTCTACCGCACTACCCATTCCTAGCTAAGAATTATCCAAAAAAACAAAAATTATCACAAAAACACATACACATGCAAAACAGAACATAAAGACATGTATAGATGAGGACACTTATGTTTTTGTTTTACCATTAGACCGTAGGCGAAGATCTGGATCCCAGTGTTACCAAGAGAAGCTGCAGCGAGTTCTAGGTTTCCTAGGTGGCCGGAGAAGATTTGAGTGGACATGGACATAAGGTAGTTTATCATGTACACGATAACCGCAGGTGCAGCAAGTTTGAAGAGCAGTTTTGATTCAATCATCGTGG
>CAKOAT010592931.1:174389-209043 GCA_932364175.1 Eruca vesicaria subsp. sativa
GGGGGGGGGGGGGGGGGGGGTTCTGTTGTTAGATTATCGCCTAAGAATGTGTGTGGGCTTTGTGTACTCTTGTGTAGGTCTTTTGGAAGGTGGCGGGGTGGCGGCTCAAGACAATCTACAAATAAGTTTGTGTAATCCACGTCATTTTTCTTCATTATTATTTTTTGGATTCCACTGTTTATTTCAAACTGAATAAAAGTTTCCTTAAATCATATAGTTTGACTGAAGAAAGTCAGCAACTAATGTATCTTATTCTTATAATGTTATCATTATTTATAAAAATGCTGATTTAATATGTCTAAACTAGATTTGACCCGCGCTTTAAAAGCGCGAATATATTTTTATTTTAATAAAACTGAATTAAATTTATAATTTTGACTAGAAAATAAATAGTTTTAAAGTTTTCAATTTGTGTTTCAAAACAATTGTTCTATTATAATACTTGATTTTCAGCGGTGTTTTCATATCTAACCCAGACCTATGATTGAACCGATAAATCCGGTGATATGTGTATAATTCAGTTCAATTTAATAAAAAGAATTATAATTATAATCTTAGAAAATCTGGGAAGAATCTAAAAATTCGCTATTGACCTAATATCCAATATGAGATGATCCGCTGAAAACCCAAAAATAAATAATATTTTTGAATGTTTATTAAATATTTCATACTTCTTAATATTATATAAAATTGAAAAAAATATTTAGACTTTAATGAGATTTATATTATGTCATTTAAAGAAAATGAAACAATGGTCATATGAAACTTCATTATTGATATAAAAATATTATTTTCTTTTTTTGGTTACTAATAAGCTATGATAAGTTTGTATTTTTATTTATGTTTAGATCTAAAACTTAACTTTAAGATAAGTTTAAAAAAAAATTGAACACTAAAAATTGGCGTATTGTTATTATGTAAAAATGACAATAATATTTTTTTTAAATTTACATGTATATATTCATATCCGATCTTTAAATTATACTATTATAGATGGAAAAATGATATTCAAATTAAATAGAAAATATAATCTGTATAAAAATTAATATTATTATCATTCACAAAATATGGAAAATATTGATTACCATAGTTATAGAGAATATTCTATTTTTAGTTTAAATTAAATGTCAATAGGAGAGATTTGTAAATATATTGAAATATAGGGGCAAAATCCTAAATTTTCAAAACATGATCCTGCTTTAATAGTATAGATATATTACTCATTTTGTAATAATGCATACATGTAATATGTCCGGATAAAAAGAATATTTTGGGTTTATTCAATGCAAAGCTTAAATACATCATTCAGAAATGATTTCTGGCTTCTTGTTGCTCCATTTATCTAACCTTTTAGAAGCTTCATCAACCTGAAACAAGCATTACATTTTACTAGTCTTCAAGTGTAACAAACCAATGAAACTTAGACCAATGGTAAGCTAACATAAACGTGGTGCGTAGCTTGAATGGTTAGAATGCTTACTTCTTTTGTCCAGTCTGTTCTAAATATGACCCAAACCAATATAACCGTTTGTATAAGCGTACCACCAATCATTCCCGTCCATATACCCTGAAACAATTACAAATGCTATCATTAGTCTTTGGTAACTACTCTCGTAGCTAATACAAGAATTGTATGATATTAAAAAAATAACTGTTAGTTATTTGGAAAAAAAAGCAAGAGAAGTATATGAATGCGAATAAACAAGTTAGTTCGATATCTTATTCTATACCTTGGCATCGTACTTGAAGTAAAACCCAAAGAGAGCTCCAATAGGAATTCCGATAATGTAATAACATCCAACATTAACTTTGGCCACAAACGTTTGCCAACCACATCCAACCGCCACACCTTAAACAAATTTTCTCAATTGTAAGAACTAAGAAAAGAGTCATTTATATATTTTGGTGTATATGCAATTTTAATATGTATTTACCTGATAGCACAGGTTGGATTCCATTGAGAACAAGCGTTACAACCAAAAAGGGGCAAAGATCAGAAACCGCAGCTGAGACCTTTTCACCTTCGGTGAACGCATAGCTCAAAATGTCACGGCACAACCAAACTATAGTGGCTATGATCACACTTATGATTAACGAATATATGTTGACGATGATTACAGAAAACGCTGCTGATTTAGGGTTCCCAGCTCCTAGTTCATTACTCACTCTTACACTAGATAAACATTATAACATCAAATTTAAATTTTGACACTTGGACAAATTTATTGTAAAATAATAATTCATAAATCGTATTTAAGTGTGTGTAAAACATATATATATATATATATATATATATATATATATATATATATATATATATATATATATATATATTAATTGGAGAAGATAAATTGGTTAAACATTCAATTGTATATAATCAAAATTAAAGAAAGGAAGTTGGGACAAAACAGACCTAATCGCTGCGTTGAATCCAACAGATATCATGAACGCCCAACCAGCAATCGTCAAGCTGCAACACAAAATAATATGAATATTACTATCTCCATTCCATTAAAAAGCATTTTCTAATATTATCACATATATCAAGAAAACTTATTAATTTTTTTTTATCATAAATACATTGATTTTTCATTTAGCAGTTCCCTAAACAATTAGTAATTTTAAAAATTGAATTAGTTTTTTGAAGTTTAGAATTTAATATTAACTAATAAAAAATTCTTAGAAATTAGAAAAATATATACAAGTGATTTTGCGCATTCGAGTCGTTAATGTCCTTAATGAATATATATATATATATATTAGCTAGAACATAAAAAATGAATAAAAATTTATTTGATTATATAAAGTTTTTAAAATTAATTATAATGAGAATTATTCAAAATCTAAAATATATTATATTTTTAAAAATATAATTCATATATATATATATATATATATATTGTATTCTTATCTACAAAAATTTTGATAGAAAAATAAAACAGAAAATACGTAACTAAATATTAATAAAAACTTAACTTTATATAATTAAAAAGAGAATACTGAATGATTTTTTAAGATTTATTTACTAATAATGAATATATTATGCAAAGAGATTTTCAAAAAGAATTATAATACGTAAAAAATTCAAATGAAAATACAAATAATAATTTATAATTATAATTTTTAATTAGTAATATATTTATTAAAATATAAAATATTTAATATTGTATACGCGATCAAAACTCCTAATCTATTTTTGGGAAACAATTTTTTTCTAAATTTTCTAACTGAATGGAATGAAGGAATCCCACGTATATTAAAGAAGCATTGTCATTTAATGTTTTTACCTTACGTTTGCCACGTGGCAATCTCACAGCGATTTGAAAATTAATATGTTAACATGTTATGTGTAGAGAGTTTTTTATACAAATTATATATAAATGTGTTCACACTATATACTATTTTACATTTCTTCAATACAAAATTTACATACACGGTGCTATAGATTATACAAACATTCTACACAGAAAGATAATTTACAAAAAAAATCACTATTATCTATATTTATTTTATTTTTATTTAATATATTTTAATAAAACATTATATTTCATGTGTTATTTTGAACAATTTTTTATGGTAATTACGGTATCTTTATATATTTATCAACCACTTTTATATATTTTTTTACATACACATACATATAAGAGTGGAGACAAATCAGATAACTGAAGTTTTGGAGGTATTCGTTATCCAATGTTTTTCATCCGTATAATATTTTTGATTCGATTCGTAGTCATCCAGATATACGTGTTCCAAATAATTTTTTTTAACTCGATTCGTAAAAATAAATAAAGAAATTAAAAATATAAAATACAAAATTTTGTTACAAAAAAAAACTTATTTACTTTTTGAATACTACCTAATTTAATAAATTTAGTAAATAAAAATATTGTAAAACTTATATAGAATATAAGTATATAGCATAGAGTTATATATGTATATATAATGGATCGGATCCAATATCCGTTTTTTTAATATTAATATTTGTGATTTGTTTGTGTTTTACAGATATTGCATATTAGTATTTGATTTTCTTTATAGAGTTGATATTCTGTATTTTTTGTTCGAATCAAAAAGGATGACGAATCAATTTAAAATAATAATAGTTTTAGTTATCATTAAAACCAAACAAATAATAATAATTTGTCTAAAATTTCCTATAGCATGGAACCAAACAAATAACATAATAGTTATCATAAAATCCAAACATCAAGATTGACTAAAATTTCATACAACATGAAACCAAACAAATAATAATAATTTTTAGGTATCATAAAAAAAGCTAAAAACTTCAAGCATTTTAACTGAATAAACAGAATAAATATTAACTAAGAGTAGTAATTATATTTTTACTAGATTAAAAACTAAAAAAAAAAACTAACCTAAAATCGAATCAATATCTAGATTAAACAAAAATAATATCTTTTAATCTTAAGAAATAAGGAAATTAATAATGTTATTTTGCCTAAGTCACAGATTATTACCTAATATATATTAATCGTGAAAAATTGAGCTTTAATCATCATACACCATTGCTTTAATACAACACTAAAGTTTTAACTTTTCAGTATTAAAAAAAGGCAGATATTATTATATTTTAAAGATGCGACTATCTATTGCCAGAATAAAAGATACGAATGCTGTCATGATCTGGTACAAGTTCCAAAATCGAACGGCCCCATTTTGTTGGGCAGGAAATAAAGAAAAGTAGCCAGGGCATAAAACAGAAAAGGAAAAAAGAAATACTAAAAAAATTATTCTTAGATTCACTCACCACTATTACAAGTCATATCATATATAAAAAATAAAAATAGAGAAAAGAATTGTAAAAAAAATTAAACGATCTTAATATCTTTAGTAAAATCCTAACCCAAAAATTTTAAAAACTAAATCGTAAATTATAATCATGAATCTTAAATCTTTAAATAAAACTTAAAATTTTGGATAAATCATAAAATCTAAGATACAGGGTCTATGGTTTTGCTGACCCTAATGCATAAATCATAAAAAAAAACTAAATCCTAAATCATAATCACTAAATTTTTAAATAAATCCCAAATTCTTTTGAAAATCATGAACTATTAGATAAATCCTAAAGATTTTATTGACGGTGTTAATAACATTATTTTTTAATAGTTAATATTATTATAGTTATTATTTAATTTTTATCAATAAAATATGCGTTAATAAAATGTAATTGGCTATTAGGTTAATAGTGAATTTAGATGTTCATCCTAGAAAATAAACTCAAAAATAAGTCTACTGGAAAACAAAGAGCATATTGGCAGATTTTGTCAAAGTGGGGTTTTCAACATTAATTAATAATTTAATTAATAATTTAAATTGAAATTTGAAAAATTCACAAATAGATAAAAATATGGTTTACTCGTTATAAATAAAAAACTCAACATTTTTTGGTATATTTGATATTTGGTTTATCTTGTTCGATTAATAAAAATTTGGACTTATATTTGGTTTATTAAAAATAAATATTTTCAATTTAATGTATTTGCTAAAATTTGCTTATCTGCAAGTTATGTTATGTCTTACTTATTTTTGTCGACAGTGTGTTATGTCTTACTATTTGTTACTTGTGAAGTGTAGTTGCAAGGTAGTTAATTATTTATATGTTATTTGATAATAATTTATTTATTTTACCTACTTAAAACTTTGCACGTGAATTTGAGTCAAGCTTAGATGGTTCAAAATTAAAATTAAACAATTCCTTTATTTTGTAAGAATTTTTTTTTACTTTTATATGTTTTAAGTCGATATAGGATAATATTAAGATGAAATAAGAGGATATTTTTATTAAAAAAATCTAAAATACTTTATAAATATATATTTTTGTTTAATTCACTATTCTTTAAACTATTTATTTTATTATATTTAGTTAATTTTTAGTTAATGGGTAATAACTTTTGTAATATTTGATATTTATCTTGCATTTTAAGTAGTCGAAACCAACGATCTAATACTCGACTTTACAGTTCAAGTAAGAGTTAAATAAATTAACATTTATTTTGAAGGAAATTTTTTTGGTCAAAGATAGGTCTGGGTGTTTTGGTACCTCTTAGGGTATGAGTACGACCCATTTGGGTATCGGTTTCTTTGGCTTTTGAAAAATGATCCCATTCAGGTATTACAAAAAAACGGGTCGGGTTTGAGTCGGATCCTTCCACTTACTGATGGGTTCCGGTTTTAACTGAAGTAACTAAAGTACTCGATTCTATTCGGGTATTTTATATATAAACTACTCAAACTTATCTAAAAATAACTAAAATCCTTAAAAAATATTCAATATATATGGTTTAAATTGGTTATTTTTTTATAGAAAGTAATCACAAATACAATGTTTTTTGGGTATTTTGTATCTAAAACATCAATTTTATCCAAAACAGTTGATATATTTGATATATAATTTTAATTTTAGGTATTATTATTACTAAAGGTATAATTATAAATATTATTTTCATATATATTTATATGTTTGGATATGTTCAGATACTCATTCGGTTCTCGGTACGGATCAGGTTCAGTTTTGATTTTTTCGGGTTTTGAAAAAAAAGATCCTTCAAATATTTAGGCTATATCTGATCGGATTCGGTAGCTTGATTTTCAGGTGGTTTCGGGTAAATACTTCAGATAAAGATATTATGCCTAGCCCTAGTGAAAGACTTACCAAACGGAGAGAGAATCAAGAGCAAGTTCCGGATTCTCAAGAAGTCCGGCAAGAAGAACCAAGATCTGAAAATACCAAGTCTCTAGGCAGAGCATCACGGCGGAGGCCGCGGACAGTTTGAAGAAACTCGGTAACCCCGAGAACGCTTGCACACTAAACCCTCGCCACGTCTCACGACACCGTTCACTCGTCACTATGTAAACAAACTGCGCAGCCACTATAATCCACCACGAGAGGCTGAGCACAAGCGACGCTCCAAGAAGCCCAATCCCAAGCTTGTATATAGCGAGCCAGCTTAAGAGAAGGTGAATAAAGAGAGTGGCCGCTGAGATGTAAGCACTCGGAGCAACGATGCTTTGTGACTGTAGGAACTTCTGGATAGGGAAGTTTAAAGCGTAGGCAAAGATTTGAGGGATGAGACCGTAGACGAAGAGAGACGCGGCGGAAGCTATTTCTGGAGACTGTCCGAGAAATAGTAAAATGTTTTCAGAGAAAACATAGATTAACGTTAGGAGGACGCCGGTGAGAGTGAGTAGCACGGTGGATCTTTGGAGATAAACGCCGAGCATCTCGTATTTTTTACCTCCAAACGCTTGTCCACATAGCGTCTCAACCGCACTCCCCATTCCTAACTACACATTTTCAAACACCAAAGCTATTACAAAAAAAAAATTTACCAAAAACTGTTATTATAAAAACATCCCAATGTCCATAATAGCAAAATACATGTACTGGTTTTGGGACAATCGGATTTAACATTCGTTTTAGCAATCAAATTTCAAATGCTTAATATATATGAATCATTAGGCCTTCATGTTATCATTAGGCCTTCATCAAAAGCTTAAATTTTAGGGCCGGTTCGCAAAACATAAAAACCAGTATCATTTTGTTACCATGAGACCGTAGGCGAAGACTTGTATTCCACGGTTTCCGAGAGAAGCGGCGGCGAGTTCTAGGTTTCCTAGATGGCCGGAGAAGATTTGAGTTGACATAGACATGAGGTAGTTTATCATGTAGACTATGACCGCAGGCGCAGCAAGCTTGAAAAGAAGCTTGGATTCAATCATCGTGGCTTTACGCAGGCGGATAAACAGGGGAGTTTCAACGTCGGTTAACACTCTCTCTAACTCGCCGTTGTTTGACTCCGGCGGCGGAGAAAGCTGATCAGGCTGGAGAAGGGGTTGGTATACGCCATCATTTTGAGACGAGTCCATGAGATTTTGCTCGGTTTAGGGATGTGCAAGTCTTAGTGTATGTCTTTTGATGGGTGGCGGTTGGCGGCTAATAAGTACACTCGTGATTAGTATGTTCTTTAGATAAGATTCTAATGCTTGTGTAAGCCCTCGTCACTTATTTTCATTACATAAGCCCTTTAAGCAAAAAAAAAAAAAAACCCATTACATATCATTCTGTATTTTTTTCCCAGTGGACATACAATTAAGGCTCTACATGTTCGAGTGTTTTTTCTCTTAGTTTCTTCCAGTTGATGAAAACAATACGTGATAGAATTAAACTTAATATATAGGGGGAAATGATTCTAACTCGTTCTACTAGTAAAATCATAAGGCAAAACAATTTTTGAAAACGGAACAGCCTAATAGCACTTTTAAAGAAAAAAACTGGTTACACAAATGGGGAGAAAATTTTAACGGAATAAAATGTTGTTCTAGCAAAAGAAAAATATTTGTTATAGTCAACATGCAAGCACAGCCTTTTATTTTTGTAACCAATTGATATCGGCGAGTGATTTCGTATTTTTGAAAATTTGTTTTGTTATTCTATACAAGGAAACAAATCACCTCAAGCATCAACCATATCACCGTTTCACCTACCCATAAACGTCTTAAAAGGTAACCAGATATTCAATGCTTTTGTTGTAACAAAATCTTACTCTGTTCATTCGTACGCGGTCACTAATTGACATAGGTTTGATTTCTATGTTAGGTCTACAAAATACTTCATTTATTGACATAACTAAGTTTAGAGTATTACATAACTTCAATGAATATATGCTTTTAAGTTTGCTAAAGAATTGATAGCCGTCAAAACAGTAGGCTTTTACGGCTGCGGTAAATAATTACCAACCGCTGAATCTCAAAAACATAGAGCTTTATAGTATAACAAATGGGTGAATCTACAAGGAGTCCTTATAAGAAAGGCAACTCCTTAAAAGTATCAGAAAATTGTTATTCTCGCAAGCTAAATCTTAATCGGAGAAACTAAATGTTGTAATGGTTTGGGTTATATCAGCATGGGTATATTAATCGGTAGAATTTTTTTTTTTGAGCAACATATTAATCGGTAGGATACACAACCTATTTCATAATATATTATACACACACAAAATTGGGGTACATCATCATAATGTTAGCTTCTGTGAGAAAAGAATCCCCCTTCAAGTCTTGTTAATTTCTACAACTACCACTTACATAAATACTGTTTCCATTAATCAATCAAACAAATTAATGGAATTGTGGACAGCCTTGATTTGATGGAAAGTTTTAGCTGAAACTATTAAATCTCAACCAATATAGTGGTGGGTGCAATTTATGATCTCTGAATAACCACTATATACTTGTGTCTGGGAGAGTTAATACGAAATACATAGATAGAACTGTTAATGAATGTATAAGCAAAATATCCAAAAAAAAAATGGCCAAAGAAGTTCTCAGATAAATAGGGGAGGATTTCAACTTACACTTCTTGTAAAAATAAAATACTACTAGATTTTGATCCAAGTTTGTAATATTTTATGATGAAATTTTCATTAATAATTAAGAAATATTTTATTAGTTTAAAAAATTATGTATTTAAAATATTTTTGCATTTAAATCAGTGTTTTTAAATTTAACTCGAACCAGTAGTTTAATTAGTTAATCTAATGATTCGATAGTTCGATTTAGATGTTTAAAAATATTCATATTTAAAATTTCACTAAACACTGAGATCAACCGATTGAACTGATGGATAACCAATATTTAATATTTAAATCTATAAAATTAATTTCTATTTATTTTCTGTTATTTTATAAATTATTTGAACTTTCAAAATTATTTATTTTTTCTGAATAACTTGAAAGAAAATTGTTATAAATTATTAAAAAGACGAGAGACAATATTTTATATTATTTGAATACAAGATTAACTATAGTGTTGTTTGGAAACATTGATAATAGTATAAAGAAATAAATATATTGTTTGAAAATATGGATAATAAATATAAAGAAAGGAATATTAGTGATTTAGTATATGTTTAACTATTAAGTAATTAGATGTTTTTAATTTAAAAACTTACAAAATAAATTTATGTCCAATACAATGTTTCTGTTTTAATAAGATAGATTAAACCATCAGACTAATAAGTGCATTTTCAGATACAACTTTATGGTTTCAAAGAAAGCAAAAATATAAGAGTATGTTAATGGAGAGTTTTTAGGATGTGATTCTTAACAGAATATAAAAAAACCGTCTCTAAAATTTTAATTAAAAAAACTAAGAACTGGCTTTTAAATATCACAAAGGAGACATAATAAAAATACATTGTCTTTCATTGGCAACCTATTAAGTATTACCACCCAAGCAAGAAAGGCATGCTTTGGAATTATGAACATTAAACCAAATTGTCTTGTGCAAAAGAACTGATGGAGGAGCAGGATTCAGAACCTCCCAAGTTTTTAAGGCTACAAAATGATCAGGTTCCAAATCTGGATTATCCCGCCCTAGGAAAACATCAGGAAGATGGTGAACATTGTTATAAATGAACTGAGATGGCCCTTTTCGTACAGTCTCTACAAAACAAAGTTTGCCCTTTTCAAAAAATAGCAACGGCCACTATCTACATTCAGTGTATGACTTTTAGATATTTTGTATTCGTAGTGTTCTTTATAAATAATAGGGAAGATTACTATCATGTTATTATTACTAAAATAACGTATAACTAATTTTAATTACTAGATTGTTTTGTATACCCAGAATACCCCTATTTATTTTGTTAACAAAATATATATTTACAAAAAATGCCATTAGTATTTTTTGTCACATCATCAAGAAAACTAAAAAAATTTGAAATAGGTAAATAAGTCTGCCATACAAATTTGTGAGAATTGATGGCAAATTTATTAATCTCTGGCAGATTTATTTCTTTATGCAGACTTATTAGATAGACTCCATATCATAGCAGATTTTAAGAAAAAAGTCTACCACACATAATCGTAGACTTAATTATGTTCGTAGATTTGTTTTAGGTTGACAAAAGTTTTTGGCAGATTTTTGTCCTATGATAGCAAATCTATACTATAACAGATATTTTTGTGATTAATATTTTTTATTATAACAAGATACAAACGATTATACAATCAAATAATAGGAAGTATCTTTTTTTTTTATCAAAAAACATACTTAAATTTCAAAAGGAATCAGTCAGTAGCAGATACACGAGGCTGAAGGGAATACAAAGCTGATTTCGCTAAAGAATCAGCTACAACATTTGCTAAACGCGGAAGGAAATTAAACGAGATAGATTCGAAAGATGAAGCCAAGATACTGATATCATGAAAAACTCCTTTCAAGACAATATCTTGGGCCTGAGAGTTCAAGAGCAAGATGAGAGCCTTAGAGTCAGAGAAGACATTTAAGCAACTGACGTGTGAAGAAATTGCTGCATTCACTGCAGCTTTAACCACCAAGGCCTCAGCTACCAAAGCTGAGGGAACAAAGCGACGGTGAGATGAAGATTTTTCTGAGTACTTGCCGGAGGCGTCATGGAGATACCATCCAAGCGCACAGTTTCCTGATGATGAGTTCCAAGCTGCATCAGAAAAAAAGACCAAATATAAGAGTTGGAGGGGGGGGGGACCTGTAACGTTGGGCCTACATGGAGTGGTAAAGGATCTTTTCCAATACGCGACTGTGCTGTCTTCCAAGCCCGAGCATCTTGAATGGATTTAAGCACAAAGCCTTGTTCCGAGAAGAAATTTTCTTCAAACACAAGTTTATTCATGTTATTCCATAAGATCCAAAGGATTCAGGGATACAAAGGTCTCTTCCCTCGTCCTAAAAGTGGGAGGGAAATCATCCTACAACAATGTTGCAGTAGGGAAGAGATCAAGTTGATGCTAGGAATAGACGGCTTGTAAAGACATGGGACTAAGTCCCAGACTCTTACCACAAAAGGACATTGGAGGAGCACATGAAGCTCTGTTTCCTTGGCACCACATCGCTTACAAACCGGGAAAACATAGAGGCCCCTGCTCTCTAATAATGACCCCACCGGTAATGCTTTACTATTAGCCTTCCAGAGAAAGTGTCGAATTTTTGGTGATGTTTTCACTTGCGAAATGAAAGTCATCCAGTTGAAGTTTTGATTAGCATGATCACCTTTGCAAAGCTTAGCCACTGCATAACCCGAATTTGTTGTATATATTCCAGAGGCGTTAAGGCGCTACACTCTTTCATCATTTAGATCGAAGTAGCTTGGGATCAGTTTACAGATTTGTTCCTCATAATGAGTTAATGTTTCTCTTATGATGCGACTATCCCACTCTTTAGACACATGATCAACAAACTTGCTAACAGTCCATGATTGCGTCTCTTCTGTCGGGGGGCCTATCAGAGACACCAGACTCTCTGTAGATAACCACGGTTCATTCCACATCCCAACATCATGACCTGATCCCAGTGTCCATCCCAGACCTTCACAGAGTAAGTCTCGCCCTATTAAAATGCCTCTCCAGCCATGGGAAGATCCACTTGCAGTGTGAGATTCCAAAAGGGGTCTTATGACAATACTTGCCAAGGAGAATCTTCGCGAGAAGGCAAGAGGGATTCTTCAGGATTCTCCAAGCAATCTTAGCTAACATGGCATCATTGAATTGTGCAAGTTCTCGGAAACCAAGGCCTCTGGCACTCTTAGGTACCGAAAGTTTCTCCCACGAAACCCAACACATCTTTCGTACCTCCGGAGAAAGATCCCACCGAAATCTCGTAAGGACCGACTGAAGTTGTTTCACTAGTGACTGAGGTAGTTTGAAACAAGACATGGAGTATGTTGGCATCGCCTCTAAGACTGCTTTTAGGAGAACTAATTTTCCTGCTCTTGAGAGAAATCTCGATGTCCAACTGTATGCTTTTTACAGCAACCGATCCACCAAGGCAGCAAAATATCTCTTTTTCGACCGCCAAAATGTTCTGGTAGGCCGAGGTACTTACCAACACCTCTCTCGTTGCGGATGCGGAGCAGCTCACGGATCCTATGCTTTGCCTCAATCGGCGTCTTTGAAGAGAAGGTGATGGATGACTTGTCAAAGTTTATGCTTTGTCCAGAAGCATTCTCAGACTTTTTTAGGATTTCGATCAGTGCTGCACGGCTCTTGTAATCCGTCAGACTAAAAAACATGGTATCATCCGCAAAGATTAGATGATTAATTTCCGGGTTGTTTCAGGCGACTTTGATTCCTATAACATCACCTTTTGTTTGCACTTTCTGACAAAGTCCAGATAACACTTCCGTACATAGGATAAACAAGTCGGAGATAGCGGATCACCTTGTCTGATTCCTCTCGACGGGATTACACTCCCCTGTGCTACTCCATTGACAAGCTATGAATACCATACCAAAGAAACACATGCCATTATCTAGGAGATCCATACATCATGGAACCCGAAGCATGATAAGACATTTTGCAGAAAATTCCACTCAATCCGGTTGTAGCCTTACTCATGTCGGTTTTAATAGCCATACTGCATCGAACCGTAGCTCCTGACTGCTGCAGGTAATGGAGTACTTCGTGGGTAATTAAGACATTATCCAATATTGTCCGACCCTTCACAAACGCAGATTGTTTGTCAGATATCAGTCCGGGTAAGAGGGGCCGAAGTCTGTGGGTGAGAAGCTTTGCTATGATCTTGTAATGCGTGTTACACAAAGCTATAGGTCGATACTCTGATACCTTTCGTGCGTCAGTAATCTTCGGGATCAGTCGTACATGAGTGGCGTTCTGTCGAGCATCCATGACCCCAGTTTCAAAGAAACATTGAATGTCTCTAGAAACGTCACCGCCGATAATGTCCCTAAAGGTTTGGTAGAAGCAGGCTGAGAATCTGTCTGGTCTTGGTGCCTTGTCTGAGTGAATAGAGAAGAGATCTTCTTTAATTTCCAAAGGAGAAGGAGAGGCAATCAATGTTTGATTCATCTCTGCGGTAATAACAGGGGGGATAACTTCTGACACCACTTGAGAGGAATCAAACATTTGTGCTCTGGATATCTAGGAATAGAAGTCAGTGATAGTCTTAATTCCATCTTCTTTATAAACCGCCGTCCCCTCTCCATCTTCCAGGACCGAGATCTTATTCACAGCTCTTCTTCCTCTAGTAGATGCATGGAAGAATCCACTATTCCGATCTCCGCTATGTAACCATAAAATTCAACTCCTTTGTCGCCAATACAACTCCTCCTCTTTGTATGCTGCCTCTAAGGAAGCTCTAAGAGAAGCAATGGAGGTCTGATCCGGAGTCGAGCTCGAGAGTGCTTCCTCCAACTCTGATTGAGCTTGTTTGATGGCAAGATTACTATTTAAATTTTGCTCACGAGTCAACTGGATGATGTTATGTCTGATTCTTCCAATCATAGACAAATTAGATTCTAAGGGCTGTTTCTTCCAATGTTAAGACACTAACTGGCAGATTTCTGGGTTATCTTTTAGTCGCCTATCAAAACGGAAAAGTCCTTTCTTCCTCTTCCTGGAAATATCAAAGTCGACAACAATGGGGCGATATATATATAATTTTCTAATGGCGTTTAAATTAAACTATATACCATCTAAAATATATAATATTTTTAATTTCAAAATTGCATCGAACAAGTATTGAAAACTTAACACTTTAGTTTTGAACTTTGAATTGAATTTTTTTTAAACAATTATGAAATACTATAAATATTAAACGTCATATATTAAAGATTATGTTATCAATGGTTTAAAAAAATTGTTATCAATGGTTTAAATTTTTTATTATAAAATATACAAATGATCATAAAACCATATAAGTATGAAGCTTCATTTAACAAATATACAAATTAAAAATATACTATAAATATGTATTTTATATCATTTATTTTCTAAATTTATTTATATAAATTGATTATAAATAAACAAGTGTGAGCACGCTAATTTAATTATATATATAAGATTTACAAATTTTCAATCATTCAATATATATATATATATATATATATATATATATATATTAAAATATGTAAAAAATAATATCTCTATAATATTATTTGAGAAGTCAGTTTCCTATGTGTCGCTCTCACGTTCATTATCACGATGGTTGATTACAGTGATACCCTTAATGAATTAAAATAGTTAAAAATAATATTATTAATTCTTATATTTAGTTTCCTTTTCAAAAATTTCCAAAAAGATATGTAATAAAAGGAAATTTTTTATAGTCATAAAAAACAAATTTAAAACGAAAAATATATGTATATATAATATGATTTCATAAAAAAGGAAAGTTGACAAAATAGTAATAATACATTTAAAAATATTTTTAAATAACATAAAAATATAGGTATTTATAATATAAGGAAAGTTCAAAAAATAGTAATAATACATTTAAAAATATTTTTAAGAAACATAAAATATACTTTTAGAGTAATAAAATAATTTATATCAATCAGTTATTATAAAAAATTTCATATATTTTGTTGACTATAATATCTTTCAATTACAGAAAATTATCTATAAATTATATTTTATTTATATAATATTATTTTCAAATACAATCACAATTTTGTATAGTGCTTATTTTTAAGAGATATTAAAAACTAAAAATAAATTTAACAATAAACATCGCTTGATCAAAATAATTGTTCTAATGAGCTAGATATATGATATTTTATCATTATTAAAATTATTTATTTTTTTAATATTATATTTTCTTTTAAATTTTATGTTTTTATGTTTGTGAAACTAAATATAACCATAATCAAAATATCAAAGCAAATCTGAATTCTCAATTTAAGATTATTTAAGATAAATTTCAGTTTACATTCAATAAATCTAAAGCATAAAGTTATTTAGAATTTATAAATACTTTTATTATTGTAAATATTGATATGTGTTCATGAGCTTCCAAAAATGTATCAACTGTTTATGCATATAACCTTCTATTAATCATAGGATAACTCAAAACATATTAGCAAATGAAAATAATATTAACCAACTCTTACAATTTTAGTTCTTTTGTAAAATTTATATATATCCATGAGACTTTAGAATATTATCGTTATATTAATTTACGTATTTTGGAATAAGACACTTTAGTTAATTTTTAATTCATTCTAAGCACAATATATCTTAAGTTATACATAATTTTCCTAAAATATATTTACATATCTAAGACAACACCCNAATATTAACCAACTCTTACAATTTTAGTTCTTTTGTAAAATTTATATATATCCATGAGACTTTAGAATATTATCGTTATATTAATTTACGTATTTTGGAATAAGACACTTTAGTTAATTTTTAATTCATTCTAAGCACAATATATCTTAAGTTATACATAATTTTCCTAAAATATATTTACATATCTAAGACAACACCCACCATATGCAAATAAGTAACTAATTAAAAATTAATATATTTTAAAAATATTAAAGTTGAATTCAGAGACGCAATCCAATTTATCCAAATGATAACTAAACCAACCGTAAAAACAACAAAACCGACTAGATATAACATATATAAAATTATAGTATAAGGAAAGTAATATAATACTATTAATATAAATGATGCATACAAGTTATAAATTAATTTAAAATTAAAACTAAATAGTAATCAATTATTATTATATATTTACTTTAAAAATATTTATACCCGTGCATGAGCACGGGAAAATCACCTAGTCTAAATAATAATGCATAAAATCATTTGTGTATCTCACTTCCTACAAGGCGCGCGGATCTTAATCAAGTGGTACTATAGTATTTATTGATTTTCTTACATATATCTCATCTATGTTATGCGTACTGACTTTATTATGATAAGTTAATTAACTTCATTTAGTCATTTTAGTAAATAATTAGTTTGTTTAGTCTTCATAAATTTTAATTGTTTAATTATAGGTTTAAAATAGAGATTATTTGCTCACATATCCTTTTTGGACCCTTAATTAGGGAAATACACATGATGTGATGGAATTAATTTTAATGACCAAAAAGCCATTTGTCTTTCTCTGATTTTACTCTCACCACTCTCTCTCTCCTGACACTCTATTTTCTGACACTCTCTCTCTTTCATTCGATTCACTTATCCCCATTCTCAAACTCTCCTATCATTTTTTTCTTTGTCATTCTCTTTTCTAAATATTTTTTCACTTATTCAAATATATATATATATATATATATATATTTATTTATATATATATTTATTTATTTCCTATGTGGTTTTGAAGAATAACTTTGATTTTTTATATTTACTCACAGTGATATGAACATTAAAAATTATACATTATCTATTTGTTAACAGAGACATTAACTGTTAACAATTTTTGTAGACGTTAACAGATGTGTTAGCTGTCAACAAATACATGTATCAGATGTGTTAACAGAGACATTAACTGTTAACAAATTTATTAACAACTAACACATCTGGTACATGTATTTGTTAACAACTAACACATCTATTAACATTTACATTATTTGTTACAGATAACACATTTGTTAACAATCGGTGATTTTAAAGATATTGCAATGATGATTTTCTCAATCTGTGGTGTAATAAAACAAATCAATACTTTGTTTCTTATATTAAATATCTAGAAGAAAAAATGTGAAAGTAAAGAAAGTATAATAAAAAATAAAGAGAGAAATAGAAGAAGAGAGAGCGTGGCTGCAAAATAGAAAGAAAGAGAGAGTGTCAACCAATTGTAAGAAGGGTTTCAGTGTCCAACCAAGACCAAATTGTACAAAACTTTAGAGTTATGTCAACTCATGTGTAATCCCCTAATATTGACCTCAATTTTAGGTATTTGCCTAATTCTCTCTTTAAAATATTATATCGTACATTAGCTCTGTCTAATTCGTCCGATAATATGTACATAGTACGATACATTTTTCACATGCAATGAGCTTAAGTGCCATGCAAATTATTGTGAAAGTGACCTACTCCCATGTGGAAGACAACCCTTTACAAATTGTCAGCTCTTTTCCGCGTGTAGGCCTCTATTTTTCCGCGTCTCGGCCCATTTTGAAAAATCACAACATACGTCGACAATCAATGTTCTTTACAAGAAAAATCTAACAAATGCACATGGAGATGGATGTATTTGGTAGTTTTCGAGTTTAAGTATCGTTATTCGGTTTAATATTTTTAAGTGCATGACATTTGATTTCATTCATTAATAAAAGGGGCCTATTATGGAAAGGGAGATCGGTGGTTAGAATTGGATTTTATTTGGTCTTTCTTGAAAACGATTTTATTTGGTCTTAAAATCATAAATTAGACTAAATCCAATTTTATTTGATGAATGTACGTAAGACCTTTGCAGAAAAAAAGAAAGAAAGAAAGAACGTACGTAACATACACCACAAACCAAATATGATTAACTCAACTCGTTACAGAGAATGACCACTTGAATTATGCCGGACCTAGAAAGAGAGAGATATATGATTAAGGCATTCGTATGTATTATCTATGGCTAATCTTATACTGTTTATATAAATACACCCAAGGTTCGTAACCTTTCAAATAGTGGCAGTTTCCGTCAAAATTTTGAATTCTCAAAATATGGATAGTGGATTTCGACAACTGGATTATAAAGGCCAAGACGACTTATATTATAAATTGCATTAAAATTTACAAGTACTCATAAATTTCATTGATTTCGTTTGGTCCCAAAATTCATGAATTGAAAAATAATTATTCATAAAAGAATAGTGAGCTTGCAAGAAGCTACCTAACCCGTACTACGTTCACATGTCTATAAGTTCATCAGTATCTAATATATCACGTAATTAACTACATAATATAAGCAGAGTCGGTCTTAGAAAATATATGGCTAAAAATAAAATAAAAAATGAGGCCTATTTTCCTAAGGGACTTTGAACCTGCGAACCTCTCCAAGTAATTAAGACCGCAAAATTTTATAGTCTCTGACGGCCAGAAGCAACAGCTTCCTTCAAGGATTGGTTCTGAGGATATACCACGATATATAATTAGTAATTTAAAACTACAGCAAAAAAATGAATTTGAGCTAGTTAGAGATTAGAAGATGACCATTGAACTAGCTTCAATAACGTTGACTGGAATTAAAAAGAAACTTCGTGAGCTGGTTATTTATGCTGAGGCAAGCATGACGCACCAATTGTGATTATGTAAATTTATGAAAGTCGTTTTGCTATATGTTTAAACTTAAAACTATTTGAACCATAAATTTATATCCAACTCATAGCAATTTACTTTGTTATTCTTATGTAGTATTTTAAAAATCGAGCTATAACTTTATTTCGAATTTAAAAGAAAATATGGATAAACAAACGAGTCTGAGAAAGTTATAAGGAAAAGAAAGAATAATGCGATTAAAAGAGAATATAACTTCAACTTCAGGTCCATTCGTATAGTTTTATTTACCAATTACACCTTTCAGTTTTACACAGTAAAAAGAGTTCACATTTGAAAATTAATTTAACACATATCATCTCTGTAATCACTTTCATTACAAATTGTGACATGACAGTAAAAATGATGGCATGTTTATAGTTAAATATAACATTGAAAATTACATTTAATTTTAATTTCTATATTTGGTAAACTCTTCAAAATATTGTAATAATTCATTCATCATCACAAAAAAATCTATTCAAATATGAAAATAAATAATATAACAAAAGAACTATAACAAAATTTACAAATTTTGAAGTATTATTTATGTCTATTTTTTATAATTATACACTTTTATTACCAAAAAGAATTTTCTAAATTTATACAACCTTTTGAAAAAATATTTAATCACTACCATTTGTTTTGTTTTGATATACAGAAAATTTTAGAAAATTATTTAATCAATACTATTTAATTCTATTTTTTGCTAACTATATAATTTTATATCATTTTTTAATTTTATACAAGTTGATTTAATATATCTTAACCAAGAGAAATAAATGAAAACTTACCTACGATTATAATTGTAAATATATACATATATATTCTTAAATATAATTTAATATAAATTAAATTGTTTATTTTATCTTAATTTTATGTTTAACTAAATGAAATTTTATATTTAAATCTTGATATAAAAATAAAAAAAATCTAAATTAACAAAAAATTTATTTAAAAATATTATCTAAATAAAAATATTAACATGTACATGGTGCAGATAAAAACACTTTAGTATTTATTTATAAAAATATTATTTTCTCACACAAAGCAACCGTGAAAAGACAAAACACATGATATTAGAACCACCCACCACACATGACAAAACATATGTAGTTTGCATACTTATATAAGATATAAACCGTGTTATGACAGAACATCTAAGATAATAATTACGACACCAATAAAAATAAAAATTCAGACCACACTAAGTCATTTTGCAATTGCTCCGGCGCATAAATCGCTTCTCTGCATGTGCTCTCTCTCTCCTTCTAGGTTGTATATATACACACAAACCCACACAGTTTCATGTCTGTCTCTTTTTATTTTTACTTTATACATAGAAGCCAAATCAATGGGAAACTGCCTGAGACACGACAATGGCCTTGCTGGAAAAGAGAAGGACGACGATCTCGAACCCGAGCTCCCGGTTGAGTTATTGGAAGAAGGTAAAGTGAGTAGCAGCGAGGAAGGAGGAAGTGATAGATCAACAGAAGAGTCTAAGGTGGTGAGGATCAAAGTAGTCGTGACAAAAGGAGAACTTAGACAAATCTTGGGTCACAAGAAAGGTATCAATTCCATTCAACACTTAGTTCATGTTCTCAAAGATAATGGCAGAAACATCTCCAAGGCTTATGAAGAAGAAGAACAAGATGAAAATTGGAGGCCTACGTTAGAAAGCATTCCTGAGAATCATTATTGAAATAAATCATATTTTTTTTTTCAACTAAGTGTCCAGTTTCTTCTCTTTTCTTACCTTTTGCTGTCTATGATTGCTCCTTTTTAACCAATGTTGTCTCAGGAACATTGGTTTTCTTTTTCTTTCCTTGTTTTTTTTTCCCAAGATGTTTGGTGCTTTCTGTTTTTTTAGAGCACTAATTAACTATTACATGTCATCATGTGTTGTCTTATATAGTTAATGAAATGTGGAATTTTATATATGTGGTCGAAAGATCAGAGTCTTTTATGTGCAAGAAAGTTTTTAAGTTATTTTTCTCGGTCGATTTCAGTTCCTGCTTTAGCTTCACAACTTTCCTCAAGGATACAAATACATAATCAAAGGCTCGTATCTATTTAACCTTTGACAAGGAAAGATCTGATAAGAAAACAGAAAGGCCCATTGTTCTATGGAGACAAAATGGGCTTCTCAGTAGCACATATCACCCAAAACTACCCAAAACTATCCTCTCTTCTGATTCTTTAACTAAAATATTTCCTCTGTTTTCTATGATCCTCTTTTTTTTTTCTTTTTTTTTTGAGTAATCCGGTGTATTTTGACATACACCAAGGTATATCTAGAGTAGCGGCGAGTATCTGTATTAGTCTACGTTATCGACTGGAGTACGCCTCGGTCACCAGACACTGGAAGAGTCCAAATTTTAAATTTTACCCCCAGTGGCCAGCAGAATTTGAACCCAAGTCCATATTGAGAACAAAGCTCCCTCAAGACCATTAGGCCGTCCTCGCAACTTAACTAAGCCTCTCTCTGTTGTTTTTTCTTTTAACTAAATGTGAAGGGAGTGAGGTATCGGAGAGGATATGCGTGATGGGCATACCAATGAACCTAGTGACGTACATCCTTGGAGATTTACACATCTCATTAGGAAAATCAGAGATCATATTCACAAAATTTTCGGAACTCTCCACCTCTTAGGACTTCTTAGCTGATGCTAAAATCGGCCGCTACAAGATGGTCGTGATCGCTGCTCAAGGCTCTGGTAAGACCCTAACCATGTTTTTATAGCTTGATTGGCTTGAAAATGTTCCTTCTGATTATGTGAAAATAGAGAGTGTTTCTATTGACAGTGGCTACAACTATCCCAAGCATGAGACCATCACCATGTGACAGATTTCAGAAGACTTCACCATCAGTACGTATAAGCAAACTGTCATCAGTTAGCTCTTCTCTACGTTTCTCACTATACCATAGCTCTAGGTGGAGGAGGAATCAAATCCAACGTCTTGGGTTTCGGGCTGACCAAATCAACACGAGTGATCCTAAAGAAGAGAAACATGTGATTTTCTTTTTCACTATGGTGGTTGCCGCCGTGGTTTTGCTTTGTGGAACGAAAACTGTACCGTTTCAAGAGAGCTAGAGGAAGCCCTTCTACTGTTATATGGAGGGTTAGTTACTTGGCGTGGAAGAAAAGAAACGGGAGTTACTCTTAACGAGAGAGTCTTTGTACCTTTAATAAGAATGCTCACAAAGAAATCTCAAGCACTCACCAGCCTGTAAAGATCTCATTTTGGTTGATTCCACAATATTTTTTGGTTGGTGCGGGTGAAGCGTATCCTTACGTTGGACATGTCACAGCTTGAGTTCTTTATAAGAGAAGCACTAGAGAGGATGAATTGTCATCAGTTTATTCAAATGAGATCTGATCAACATAATTTAATAATTAAAAAAAAAACAGAGATATGATATTTTGTTTAGAGGTCACTTCTTTTCCTTTTGCTTCCAGATCGCTCGATCTGAACCAAACTTGGCACATAACTAAGAATAGTTCGAGTACATCCAAACGGTATATCTACTGCCAAAACAACCTGTGTTGACTTGGTCATCCTCCCCAATATCATATTTTTGTTCTAGGTCTCGTCTTCCATGTTAAGCCATCTCTCACAAATCGTGACGACTTTCTAGTCCTCGTCGAGCAAGAAACTTCCATCAGCCCAAACTTGAAGATCAGGGCTCAAATCCTACTTTCTAAATCAAGATCTTCAACTTACGGTTTGTTTATGTTAGACTTAACACTATAGTTGGATTGTTGTTTATATTTCTTAGGTTTTTGATCTTCAACTTATGGTTTTATCTTTTAGATGATGACTTGTTATTTCTAGATCGTGAATGCTTAAAGTATGCATCTTCAGATTATCGTAATCTTGAAATATGAATTGTTTAATGTATATAGTGGTGCAAGTATCTTTCACGAAGAAAGTGATGACTTTGTTGAAGTTACTGAGATAGTGAGAGGTCATATTTGATTCCATAAAAAACTGCTTACAGAAGTTCTGTCAAACGCTGATTTTGATTATTTTGTGATGGCGACATTCATCCTGACAGATGTTCAGACTCTGCAACAGAAAAAGAAGATTGTTGAAGATTTGGAACCAGAGCTGCCCTTACATGAGATTGCTGAATATTTGGAATCTGAGATTCCCTTACATGAAGCAAAGAATTATACCGAGAAAATAATTATACCGATTAGAAGTGCATTTTCTTTAGCATCAGATGATTTCTAATAATCTAATTCAATCTCATTTCTCTTCGAAATTGTTGACGTGATAATGATGGTTTGTGTTAAAATCTTTGTTCTATCCAAGGTGAACTTTTTTCTAACGGGCGAAGGGTAAGTGTTGTTCCTGACATAGTTTTGTAACTAGGTTTAGAGTGAAAGAACATGTACGTTCGGTTGAGCCTGGATGAGTGGTGAATTTTGCTTTAATCTATACCTACATTTTTGTTGATGACAAGTGTTATCACTGTAGTTAACCACTTCAGTTCTGTTAAATACTTTACATTTCATAGAGTAGGAATTGACATCATATATATAATGATACTGGGAATAATTTATATGATGGTTTGAACAATGTTTGTGCAACTTGTTCTAAAGATTGGTCGTAGTTCTTTATTTTGGATTAGAAATATACATTTGATTTGTTTCAGTGATAGAATGTTTTTTTGGTATATAAATTTTGATGAATTTAAAAATTGTGATTACGTTGTTATTGGTTTTAGGATATTTAAAATCTTAATAGAATCTTTATTGTTAGTTTAAGAACTTCAAATTCGATCAAAATCATTTGTTATTAAAAACTTCTGTTTTCATTGATTTGTAATTCTAATAATATTGAAACAAAATTTTCTTCAGTTTTATTCAGAATACTCAACTGTAAAAAAAAAATCATGTATACTCATATGATTCAATTTATGTAACACAGAACACATATGCACAAAAGTTTTGTTTTACTTTTTAGTTGTTAAGTGAAAGATATTGAAAATTTCTTGTTTCTTAACAAAATCATTAAAAAGTGGTGTAAGAATAATTTGATACAACACAATCGAGAATCATATGAAAATTCGTAAGTTAATCTCATATAAGAATTATTCTCATATCAACAAAGACCATGAAAACAGAGCTCATGTAAAGAGGTTGTAGAAGTTTTTTAGAAAACATGTATATTCTATTCATAAAGAGAAGTTTTGAAGAAAAAATATTATTCTATAAAGAGAAGTTTTTATAAATTAAATATGGAAATTCATTACAATCAATGAAAATTTATACAATATATTTGGTAAGGAATTATCAAATATTTTTTAAATATCTTAAATATTTAATGATCATTTAACTTGTTAAATATTTAAATTCCACAAAATTCTATTCCCATTAACTGACTTGTTCACAAGTATATGTAACTTGTAGGTTTGTTGATGTGGTACATTTCTAGCTAGATATATATATGAAATGTTCAATAATATATCCTCTAATTTTTTTAATTAGTTACTAACTTCAACAAAAATATTATTCTATAAAGAGAAGTTTTTAGAAATTTAAATTGGAAATTCATGACAATCAATTAAATATCAGTGTTTCCTCTAAAGTAGGATATGTTATAGTGTACAGATAAGCAACATTACAGAATAAAAAGAGACACATATTTCAGATATCAGCTCCTCCTTTTTGTTAAGGAAAAAATTGGAGAAATACCTTCATATAAGATTTTATTTTGAAAACTATACCATTATATAATTTTTGGGAAAACTACATCATATGTCAAATTACTAAACTATCAGTTGAAATATTTATAATTATTTTAACATCTAAATAATATTTCTAAAATAAAAACACAAATACGTTTAGAATCATATGCATTTGAAAAGGTATCTTTTAAACTTATTTCTTGTCAAACAAAGCACCCTTCAGTTTTAAGCATATTTGGCCCATATTATCTTAGATTTATTAAGCTCATTCCTCAGTTTTCCATCGTCGTCTCTTTCACTTAGTTTTTTCTTAATCCCACAAAAAAAACAAAAATATTATCATTAATCTCTTAGTTTCAATTCACTCATTTCTCCTCTCCCCTCTCTCATATGACACTCTCAGATCAAAGACGAAAGAAAAAGATGAGTTGAGCTCAGTTCAAAATATAGAATGAAGAAGCTGCTTACTCCATGGATCTCAAGAACACCAGACCTGCTCTCAGCGTTACGCTCACGTCAAGTTTTCATATTTGCTCACTCTTCTTCATTCGACGATGCCGCAGTTGGTAACACCCCCTCCGTTTCCACTGTTGTGTCTTCTTCTTATTCAGCTGCGTGATCTAAGATGCCAAGAGACGGAAGAAGAAAGGATTAATAGGGGATGGGTTCTCTGTTGTGGAGGGAGATTAAGAGATGGGTGATTCAGATTCTCTTTGAATTTAATGCTTGCCAAAGGAATCAGATCATTTGAGAGCGCTGGAGCCCGGAATATGCTAATATCTGATAGCTCAAGCTTGCAGATTTTGCTGTTTGATAATTGTAAAGTTTCGATCATCAAATCAAGCTAGTTTTTCTTGATGATACTAATAATGTATGTCACGAAATCAACGCCTATGTTATCAACAAGATAACCATCCATGATCAACTTTATTTATATATAACCAACAAAGCTTGTACTGCTTTGTACACATATTCAAACAAGCAATTCTCTAACTTTAACCAAAAATCCAAATTAACATAAGTAAGCCAAAGTATAGTTTTCTTTGAATCCTCCGGCTATGGTCTGTAAAACAGCCTCCCAAACAATGGTTCATTCACCACTTCCGTAACCACCGACTCTGAAACTACATGTTATCAAAGCACACATGTACATCCACGTCTTCATGTAATTCCACATATATGTATGTTTTCATGTACACATGTACAATCATACATACACAAACAATAGTGTACACATGTACAACATAGACATCATAAAAGTGTTGTACATATGGATATCAAGTAAAGTTGTTGTACATTTAAACATCATATAAGTTTACATGTTTATTGGAGGCATATCCATTCAACGTCTTTTTTCCATCATGGACCTCACAAATTGTGAATAGAGTCTGCAATCCAGTGGAAGAAACAACAAAACAAATTAATAAACTATCGAGCCTTGCAAATGTCCTCTATCTTCTATATCCAGCACCGTGAACTCTCAAATAATACAGACAAGTTGTACATTGTACAAACACCAAACCTTCCTGCAAACAATTAAGACCACCTTCAGATATTCACTAATAACACATCTCTTTGAAAAGTGAAAGCAAGTAGCTTCAAAGTAACACTCACGGTTTGTCAGACATACACCCATGTTGAGATAAAAAAAAAGTTATGTACCTTTACAACTCTCAAGTAATCTAAACAATCACAATGTACATACTTTGATGTTACTTTCCGGCAATGAATTCCATACCTGAAAAACAAACAAAACTAAGGAGCATTGATCAATAAATGATATGTGCTAAGACACAACATAAACCCCCCCCCCCCACGACGTCGATTCAACAATTCATCCCCTAAAAAAACCGAAAAAATCAAATCTCAGAAACCCTAAGATGAAACTTGATACTCACCACCGACATGTCCTTTTCCTTCTCTCCTTTGCTTAGTCATCATTACCGCACCTAGAACGTTGATAGCTCGCCTATGTTTCACAGTCGCCGTCGTCGTCTTTTAAGTTGCTGAGTAGCCGCTAAAGAAAACAAGACACTCGCTTCTCCTCCTTTCTCAGGTAAAATATACCCAAACAATTAAAAAGCTTCTCAAATTTGAAATTCAAAACCCAAAAATAAACCTAATTACAAAGCCTAACTAAAACACTATCTAATTGGGAGGTTTGGGGTTACTATGGTATTGAGCCACATCAAATGTGTCTACTTAACCAAAAGTGACTTATGGTGTTGGGTAAAATAAAAAAAGTGACCCACTATATTATTCCCTCTATAAAATAGAAATAAGTGTTGCATTGGTGTATCATTTCTATTGTTACTATAATTTATTCCTGTAACTTTTCTTTGACTAACACAATAATTCTAGGGAAGAAATGATATTTTATGAACTTTGTGAATCTTGTAGCATGGAAGAACTCTTGTAGTTGCAGAGGATTTCTAACGTATTTTTCTTTGTTCTTAAATATGTGTATGATTCAATCCATTCATCATTTTATTAAAGATAACTAAGAATAAACAACATGACATATTTTATTTCAAGACGTTTATTTACCACAAACACAGATAATATAGTATTTTTTAAGTTTAATTTTAGTTATATATTTTTCAATTTTTTCCTTTTGTTAACTATGTACTGTTCAATTTGTTTTTTCATGCCGTCTTTTTGCAGAACTAATTCAGCTTTTCTACCTATCATTTTATAAATAAATTGAATTAACTTATTATAAACTAATTTTGTGCTATTTTAGATTATTTTTTCCAACTTTGTTGTTAAACACAAACCGAGCCAAATCCCCATTCGGTAAAACAAAAAAAAAACTAACAGACAAACTACTAAATATAAAATTTCAAAAAAATAACTGGAAGAAAATAAACAAGAAAAAGAGGTTTAGATGTTTGAAGGTTCCAAATACGCAGTTACGAGGAAACGAAGGTCAGACAGAGAAGCCAAATAGTTTTCTCCCTCCTCTTCCCACCATTTTTATCAAATCTCTTCTTCTTCATCTATTTATTACCTAATTTTCCATTTCAGACAAAAAACATAAAACTCACTTCTTATTTACAAAAAGACAAACCTGTGCAGGGCCGAAGAAAAGGACCATTTTACCCTTTTCTTCTTCCTCCCCAGAACAATTAGTTCAACATTCTCCTTTTCTAGTCTTTTTTTCTCTTTCTAGTCTTCTAAGGATGGGAACCGAAGTGATCAGGCCTCAAAACTGTTTGGTTGACCGGATGAGAGATTCTCCGGCGACAATTTTTCACCAACCCCCGAGAAATCATTCTCACCGGAAACCACCTCTCCGACCAGACCAAAGGAGACGGTTCGGTTCCGTTGACTTCAGAACAACGTCGAAGGATGTCATTAGGAGAAGAGGAGAGTCTTTTGATTCGTTTTCAAACATCAAGTCTCGGAGATCCAATGCACCTGCCGACGATATCTACGCCGGATCTTCGATTTTCGTTGTTTCTCCGGCGCCGAGTTCGTTACCTTTGCCGTCGTTCTCGAGGAGGAATGTGAAAAGCCAGGTGGTTGTTGTTTCCGTTGATGATTTGGCGTCTCAGGATCTCCGGCGACTTCTTCGGCTTGAGTTTTGAATTAACGCGGGAAACGTAACGGGATCGTCAGCTATGTAACGGTTCTCATATGTATTTAATTCTGGGAATTGTCTCCGTTATTGTTTTACTAATCTGTCCTTTTCTTTGGAATCATTTGTGTTAGAAAGGGGTGGGTCTGAAAGATCGAATAAAAAAGTACAGGGTCAGATTTAGAAACAAATGTTAAATATTAGCTGACTTTTTCAGTTTTATGTGGTTCTCCGTTTGCTGAGGATTAAAATAAAAATATTCTTCGGGCTTAAAATGTTACTTAATTACAAAATATGGGTAGTTCTGGGAATTTTAATCATAGTCCGCGGGTTCTACCGCTGCGAGGCGGATGCGGATCGATCGATTTGAGAAAACTAATGTTTCGAATGGAAACTGACAAATCGCTCCGCACCGCAGTTAACGGTAACAAAAGTCTCCATATATACCATAAATCTATATATTTTTATAACTGTTAGAACCACACTAGAGCTGGACTACTTGTCCCGCACTGCTGCTGGACTACTTGTCCCGCACTGCTCAATCCGATGTTACCATTTGGATCGGGTGCGGGTCAATTGTATTTCATGCAAGGCGGGTGCTTGGTTAATTTAAATCGCAGGTAACTGCTAACCAGCAAAAATAGAAAAAAAAATTTGAAAAGGTTTATTTTTTGAAGAAAAAACCTAAATTTCGTTAAAAATAATTAAAATTCTAAAACAAATTGAAAATTATAATTAAAATATATTTACTGTATTATTTTTTAGAAACAATAAAATAATTATTCTTATTATTTACTAATTACCTGTGGATCTCGCGGGTTACCCGCAAAAGTAAGCAGGTGGGTGCGGATAAAATATATTCTTTTTGCGGGTCAAGTGGGTCAAATTTTTGAATCGAAAAAATGATTCAACTCGCTGCGGGGCGAGTCGGGCAGGGCGGGTTTGACCTGCTTCCCAGCATTAGATATAGAGAATTATGTTGAAGTTTAGTGTTTCTCTCTCTTCAAATCTTCCACAAATAGATGAGAGGTGATTTTGTCTTTTTGTCCTATAATAACATATTCTTACGAATATCATAATTTTTAATGTCATATACTCCTGTCATAACTTATAATTCTTTTTCGGTGTAAAACTCATAATTCATAAACCATAAACAACATGATATAAATGTTCTGAAAATCAACACAATGAAAGCACAAGGGTTTCTCCGGAACATGACACATCAGATTTTAAAATGCATGCGAGTCTGCCATGTCAATAAATGAAAAAACTGTGAAAACTAATCAAAACATTTCGTCTCTCCACATCACTTTTGTCTTGTGCTTTATTTTTTCTTCTTCATTTGTATCACCACTTTTACTTGTCAAAAAATTTTGATCAGAAACATTGACAATCAAATGAGTTCTTCGCTTTTTCTCTTCCTATTTCGATTTGATCAATATCTCTCTTCCTCTTTTGATTTGAAATTAAACAAGGATGGGAAGAAAACAACAAAGAAAAAAAAGGCAGAAGAACTTCAGACCCAATCAGGGATCTTCACCACTCTCTTCTCCAGCGAAGTGGCTGAGGCCGGTGAAGTTTCGGATTTTCAAATCTCTTCTCCGTTAACAACTCTTTCCGGCGAAAAAAATCTATGCCAGAAACCAACAAACCTAATATTTTTCGAATGCTTGGTGTTGACGAACCTAACATTGTTTTAAATCTCTTGAAATATTGTCCCTGGAGAGATTCTGGTGGAGGTAGTACCAAAGAGTCACAAGAATTTCTTGGCCAATATGGTTTGAGTTCGCGAAGCTTTAAATGTATTAATTCTTTTTGTTGTTATTACTTTATTTCATTGTTGGAATGATTAGTAGCTTTAGTGTTTAGAAAACCATTAAAATATTTGAACTTTGGATTTATTCATCAATCTCTAGAGATCATTTAGTCTTCTTTGGGAGGCGGACTTTGCATTTTCAAAATAGATGATGTTTCTTAATACTTGACATTTTAACATAATTTTTTTGTTTCAAAATAGATGACGTTTTTTAATTTTCTATGTAAAATTTATAAATATTTTATGTTGAATGACCAATAGTATTTTATCATCTATTTTGTTATTGGTTGATTTGTTGTTAGGTAAATCATTAATGATATTTTTTTTAGACAATATAAAAAATAAAATGTTTCTTAATCTATGCGCAAAATACTAACAGAACATGATGGACTATCATTTATAGAAGATCAGTTTCTTATATATTTTTGAAGATGGCTCACGAGATTTTCTACAATGATTACAAGGCGAGGTTCACAATGGAGCATGTATGGTTGGAGCTTCGCCATGATCAGAAATGCTGTGGAGCCTCTACAACTACAGATAAAGTTCACTCAAAAAGAAGGAAGCTCGATGACCACTCGGCACAGTCAGCATCCCTGTTGCAGGAAGTCATGGAGAGGATGAGGCTGGGCCAGTTAATGTTAAAGCGGCAAAGGCAAAAGAAAAAACTTGTGTGACCAAAAAAGGCTTGGAAGAAAACTGTAGCAAGTTGCTGAACATCTGGGAGATTCGGCAGAAGGATTATGCTGAGAAAGATAAGTTTAATAAGCAGAAATTACTTGACAGCCTAATTACCAAGACAGAGCACTGAGTGAATTTGAAATGGCTTTGAAAAATAAGCTTATTAATGAGATATTGGCAACTTAGTTTTAGCTTGTGTTTATGTTCCTGTTGAGTCTTTAAAAAATTTGCTTCAGTCGAGTCTTTGTGGTTCTGTCGAGTCTTTATGCTTCTGTCCCGAGTATGTATGCTTCTGTCTCTGTAATATTGATGGTTAATGCTTATGCGTTTGATGTTGATGCTTAATGCTTTTGCTGTCGAGTCTTTATTAAGATTTGCTGTGGTTTCCAGGAGCATTAAACATGAAGAGCAAGTGGGAGATACTACAAAGAGAAAGGTACATTCTCATTTTTCTTTTTAATGCTTGATGTTTTGTGTTGTCTCGTGATGGTATCTGATGTATATTTGCTCTCTTTGTTTTATCGCAGGTGGATCACATGGGACAGACGAAGACATTTACCTCTGTGATAGAAGAAGACAATGTTGTTGTTGTAACAACTTGTGTGATATGTTTCACGTTTCTTTACTTATTAGAGATCTTTTTATGTTGGCTAAACGGGGATTTTTAAGCATTTTTCGTCGTTGCATGGTACAGATTACACGTTATATATACAAACTATATTCCTGATTTAGCAACAAAACAAGATAATTAATCATAATACAGCACAATACGTGAACTAACATTATTCAAGACGGATAGTTAGTCTCCCTTATCCATACAAGGACATACAAACACAATTAAGGATTGACAGAAACAAACAACAAATAAATTAAGAACAAAGCACATTGATGACTTTTCCAATAAAAGTTCTTGAGCACGTCTGTTTTGATTAAGACTTCCATTTTGTTTAGCCACAGGTTTCTCACCCAACTTTTCCACAAACTCCTCAAGATTCCTATCTGACGATCTACCGCGAGCCACAGCCGCTTCCGCCTCCTCCTTCTATTTCAAAGCATTCTTTTTCAGCTCCGTCGCTTTCTCTCCCTTGGTAACTTCACTCAGCCTCTCAGCCACTTCCTCCCTAGGCACCACCCTTTCTCCGTCTAGCCACGGCCGAGTCTCACTCCCGTCTTCGTAACGTCTACCATGTAAACCTAGTCTCTACAAATTCATCACCAATAGGCAATAATTAATTATCGTGACATTGTTCGTGTTGTCAAAGAAAAAAACACAAAAAAAAACAAAACGTGACACTGTTAGTAATAGTAGCATGTACTTAACTTAATAAATCGATCATGACGTAATTTTTGCTGACCTAACAAGCTACCACATAATTTTTAACCACACATCTTACTTACCACAGAGGGTGGTAGTACTTACCACCTAGAGGGTGCTAGTATTCTAGAAATCGAATATGTCGTGGGTTTCCCTACCTACCACGTTTTCTTTATGCAACACACTCTTACTTACCACCACATCCCCTCTTGGGCATCTCTCTCATTCTGATTTCGATTGGGAACGGTTTGGTCTACCAATAGATTAATTAGTTAGCCTTTTTGAGGCAATACTTCAAAATATCAAAACGCCTACGGTACTAAATGCACGACGACAACGGTACTAAATGACGACGATATTAGCTAAACAATATGGTTAGCTTGATGGGGACACATTTCTTTCCATTGTAGCGAAAGAAAATGCAATGTTTCAACTGTTACAGCCTTAAATATAACAGTGGTACACAGGTCGACAGATATTGGGTTTTTAAAAGAAAGTGTTTACTCTTCTTTTTGGTCAATGAGAAAGTGATTAATTGGTTAACAATCTAACTTTCAACAATCTAGCTACAACTGATAAAATAAAATAAAAAACTAGAATGACTCACGAGCTATATACGGTTTAAAAATTAGCATATGTGATCAGAACAAATACACTGTAATCCCATGCAGATACTAAGACAATACCCATCAGTGAGTGAATCCTTAGAAAGTGTTCACTGATTCAATTTTTTATTATTAAAATTTTTTTTTATTTTAAAAAAAATAGATTAATTGCGGGTCTATCGTGGGATCCGCGCTACAATGATGAACTGGGTTCACTGCAGAGAATCTGTAAGAGATGGATTCATCACTATTACTTATTTTAATTTTTTTTTGAAAAATTTGTGAATTCCTATCTGAACTTTTGATGAGGGTGTTCTAACTATTTCTGCCAGTATGTGTTGTTAATTTCCAAAGATTCGAGACGTTGATGAGACATACTGTTAATTATGTTTATCTGAGATCCTGAGGTTGAAAGTTGTGAATTGCGGAGGTAATTAATTAATATAAATATACAAGCAAAACCACATTTGATTTTTATTTTCGCTTTATCGATGTTTGTAATCTCCAATCGGATTATTGATAACATGATACTATATAATAATAATAATATCATTATCACCATAAACTCTCTTTTTTCTTAACACCACCATAAACTCTCCTGTAAGTTACTAGAGTCAACTTCTCATGTACTCCTATTTTTGTAGGGGTAATCTCCTATGGGCTCGCATGATCTTTTATACTTTTATTTTATAATTTCTTTTTTTTATCAAAATCTAAACCCTCAAATTAGATCTCCCCGGTGTTAAAAACTAAACAACTCCCCCCAATGGATGAGTGAATCCATGGGCAAATATTTAATATCTATAGCTTTCAAATTGGGAAAAAAATATTTTAAAATCGTTTTTAATTATATTTTGATGATTTTGTAAATATATGAAAAAACGTTTTTTGATTTTTGAAATATTTTTTTATCAAATTCTGTAAATCAAATAAAAAATATTCACGTTTCGAGTTTAATTTTATGTTTTTTGTTTGACACATAAAATTAAAAGAAGAAATGTGTCCTAGAGAGATTATAAGTTGAGATTTAGGGGTATAAGAGAAGATGTCTCAAGTTACTAGATGATCTTTTTACGTCGGCTAAACGTGTATTAGAGCACCCGTAACGGTGAGACTCCTAAGAGTCTTTAAAAAAAGATATTTTAGATTTTGTAAGGATATTTCAGATTTTTTTTAAAAAAGAAAAAAGAAAAAAATAAAGATGACCTGAGGACCCACAAATAGTGTAAGGATTCGCTAAGAAACATTCCTTATTTATATAACTTTTTGTGGGATCTACCGATTATTAAATTATTTTTTTCTTAAGGACTCCCTTTAAGAACTCCTGTTGCGCATGCTCTCAGTGCAGTATATTAGTAGGTTTAGCATTTTCTGCTTTGGCATGGTGCAGATTACACCACGTTATATATACAAACTATATTCCTGATTTAGCAACAGAACAAGATAAGTAATCATAATACAGCACAATAAATGAACTAACATTATCCAAGACGGATAGTTAGTCTCCCTTATCCATACAAGAAAACAAAACACAAAGAACGACGATGACATACAAACACAATTAAGGATTTGACAGAAACAGACAACAAATAAAGAACAAAGCATATTTATGACTTTTCCAATAAAAGTTCTTGAGCACTTCCGTTTTGATTAAGACTTCCATTTTGTTTAGCCACAGGTTTTGGCACCCAAGTTTTCCACAAACTCCTCAAGATTCCTATCCGACGATCCACCGCGAGCCACCGCCGCTTCCGCCTCCTCCTTCCATTTCAAAGCATTCTTTTTCAGCTCCATCGCTTTCTCTCCCTTGGTAACTTCTCTCAGCCTCTCAGCCACTTCCTCCCTAGGCACCACCCTCTCCTCCGTCTCTCCACGTCCGAGTCTCACTCCCG
>CAKOAT010594042.1:0-181466 GCA_932364175.1 Eruca vesicaria subsp. sativa
ACTTTGTTCTTAGTCATTCTCTATAAATCATTGTTCTTTCTATTCAGATCAAAAAGATCATCTTTGTAAACTCTTTTATTACCAAAAATCAATATAAACAACGTATTCATTCATACAAGTTCCAACAGGATTCAGCCCACGATTATCTTTTCCCAATCTATACCTAACCTAAACTAGGAAGTGAGTTTTACCCCTCACAATGTCTTTAAATCTGTGTCTATTCCGATTACTCTTAAGGGAACCAACTACTTACTGTGGTCTAGGCTTGTCAAAACTGCTCTTGGAGGCAGAGGTCTTTGGGAGTATGTTGTTGACGGCAAATAAACCAAGGAGACCATCCTAGGAGAGGATGGTAAAGAAGTTGTTGCTGCGACTGAAGGAGGTGGGAAGAGAGGTCAGAAGGATCTCATGGTCCTTTCCATCATTCAGAAGAGCCTTGAAACCTCTATCTTGGAAGCTTACTCCTACTGTGAAACTTCCAAGGAGCTGTGGGATACTCTCCAGAAGGTATATGGCAACATATCTAACATCAGTAGGGTGTTTGAAGTCAAGAGGGCAATCAACACTCTCAGTCAAGAGGACACTGAATTTTCCAAGCATTTTGGGAAGTTCAGATCGTTGTGGGCCGAGTTAGAGATGCTAAGACCGGCCAGTCTTGATCCGGATGTACTCAACGAGAGGAAGGAGCAAGACAAGGTATTTGCTTTGCTGTTCACTCTCAACCCAGGGTATAGTGATCTAATCAAACACATTATAAGGAGTGAGAAGCTTCCATCACTTGAGGAGCTTTGTGCTCAGATTCAAAAGGAGCAAGGCTCAGTGGGACTATTTGGTGGCAAAGGAGACCTCATCAAAGCTAACAAGGCTGAAGGAAATGAGCACAAACTTGAGAGCATAGCTAACAGGGGGTATTACAAGCCAGAAGACAAGATGGTGTGGGTGTGTGACCATTTCAAGAAGAAAGGTCACGACAAAGACAAATGCTGGATCCTTCACCCACACCTCAAGCCTCAGAAGTTCATGACACCTTACTCTGATGCAAAAGCCAATTTCTCTGGTGAAATGGGTGAACCATCTACTCCTCGTTCCATGAACGCGGTTGCGGCTAGAGAAGGGAAGACCTTGGGATTCAGCGGCTGTTCTACCATGAGGACTACCCAAGATGAGAAAATCAAGAGGTCTGACCTTGATGCTCTCATCAAAGCCCTCAAGGAGAACTCTGGTAACACACTTGGTTTATCCTTGAATGCCTCTTGTAAACTGCCTAATGCTCTTGTTACAACCTTGAATGCATCTGATAGCCTTAAGCCATTATTTATAGATTCTAGAGCTTCTCACCACATGATTAGTGATGCTAGGCTAATTAGCAATGTTAAACATGCCCTAGGTAATGTTATGATTGCAAATGGCGACAACATACCAATAAAAGGTGTAGGAAACTTAAAACTGTTTGAGAAAGATACTAAAGCATTGTACATGCCAACTTTTACATCTAATCTATTATCTGTCAAGAAGGTTGCCACTGATCTTAATTGCAAGGTTACTTTTAGTCCTACTGATGTTATGTTTCAGGATATTGAGACTCTTAAGATGATCGGAAAGGGTGTTACTAAAGGGGACTTGTACCTGCTTGAAGACACCAAGACTAGATCATGTTTACCTTATGCTTTTAGTTCAATTCCTGTCTTAGGATATTGAGACTCTTAAGATAATCGGAAAGGGTGTTACTAAAGGGGACTTGTACCTGCTTGAAGACACCAAGATTAGATCATGTTTACCTTATGCTTTTAGTTCAATTCCTGTCTTAGAAAATGATGTATTGTGGCATGGTAGGTTAGGTCATCCTCATTCTAGAGCACTGAACCTGTTATTGCCTAATATTTCTTTCAAAAATGATGGCTGTGAAGCATGTATTCTTGGCAAACATTGCAAGACTGTGTTTCCCAAGTCATATACTATCTATGAGAACTGCTTTGATCTTATACACTCTGATGTCTGGAGTGCACCATGCATTTCTAGGGAAAATCCTAGATATTTTGTCACCTTCATAGACCAAAAATCTAAATATACATGGCTGACTATGATACCATCTAAAGATAGAGTCCTAGATGCATTTATAAACTTCCAGAGCTACATAACTAATCAATTCAATGTTAAGCTCAAAGTATTCAGGTCAGATAATGGAGGAGAATATACAAGCATAGCTTTCAAATCCCACTTGGCTAAGCATGGAATCATCCATCAAACCAGCTGCCCATATACTCCACAACAAAATGGATAGCTAAAAGGAAAAACCGACATCTGATGGAAGTGGCCAGGTCCATGATGTTCTACACCAACATGCCTAAGAGGTTCTGGAGTGATGCAGTCATGACAGCATGTTATCTCATCAACCGCACTCCAACAAGAATCCTTGATGATGCCACACCGTATGAGGTATTGAACAAAAGAAAACCATATATTGACCACTTACGGGTAGTTGGTTGCTTGTGTTATGTGTTGCAAACAGGTGATCATAGGAACAAACTTGAGGCCAAAAGCACAAAGGCAGTGTTCATTGGGTACTCTAGCACTCAAAAAGGTTAAGAATGTTACTCTCCCGAGACAAGAAGAGTTTTAGTATCCTGAGAGGTCAAGTTTGTGGAATCTAGAGGCTATTATGAGGAGAAGAGCTGGGACAATCTCAAGGATCTATCACAAGGAGCCTCAGATAGAGCAAACAACCTACATATTATCATGGAGAGCCTTGGTATCAACATGGCACCAAATGAAAGAACTACTAGTTCAGCAGATAGTTCAGGTCAAGGAAATGGTATGGATGGGGCTGAAGAGGCTTCTCATCCTAATCCTGAAGGGGGGAATCAAGAGGATTCGTCTACTGGCCAAGAGGAACCATACATGGGTCAAAAGGATCCACAGACTACTGATCAAGAGCAAGAGGTTCATGATCAGGATGAAAGCCAACATCAAGAGGAATCAGATCAACAAAATGAAGCTGAGATTGTTGAAGAAATCCAGCCGCTTAAGAGAAGCACAAGGGTGAGAAAACCATCAAAATGGGTCAATACAAGAGTGTACTTTAACAACCAAGCAGTTGATCATCCCACTCAAGCAACTTGTTCCCTTGCTTGTTATCCAAGTGACCATCAAGCCTTCATCACCAACATAGATCAAGAGTATATTCCGAGGACCTATGAGGAGGCAATGGAGATAAAAGAATGGAGAGACTCAGTAGATGATGAAGTCAGTGCCATGATCTGAAATGGAACTTGGTTTAAAAGTGAGCTTCCCAAAGGCAAGAAGGCAGTCACAAGCATGTTGCTATTCACTATCAAGTACTTGGCTAATGGGCAACCGGAAAGAAAAAAAAACCAGACTTGTTGAAAGAGGCTACACTCTAGTCTATGGTGAAGATTACCTTGACACCTTTGCACCAGTAGCTAAACTTCACACCATACGGATTGTTCTCTCATTGGCTGTGAACTTAGAATGGGATCTGTGGCAAATGGATGTCAAGAATGCTTTTCTACAAGGAGAGTTAGAAGATGAGGTTTACATGAGACCACCACCTTGTATGGAACATCTTACCAAACCAGGAAATGTATTGAGGCTGAAGATAGCCATATATGGCTTGAAACAATCACCAAGAGCTTGGTACCACAAGCTAAGCACCACACTCAATGGAAGAGGATTTGTCAAATCTGAGGCTGATCACACTCTCTTCACTCTCAAAAGCCAGCAAGGAATCATTGTCATTCTCATCTATGTTGATGATATCATCATCACGGGCAGGGACAAAGGAGGGATCATATCGACCAAAGCTTTTCTTAAGGATTCATTTGACATCAAGGACTTAAGAGAGCTCAAATACTTCCTAGGTATCAAAATGTGTAGGTCTAAGGAAGGGTTGTTTCTATCTCAAAGGAAATACACTCTTGACTTACTAAAGGAGGCTGGAGATCTTGGTGGAAGAGCTACCAAAACACCTCTAGAGGAAGGATACAAAGTGATGCGCGAGGGGGAGACTGAAGACAAGTCATATGAAGATGTAAAGCACTATAGAAGAATGGTGGGAAAACTCATCTATCTTACCATTACCCGACCCGATGTGTGCTTTGCAGTAAACCAAGTAAGCCAACACATGCACGCTCCCAAGATACACCACTGGAACATGGTGGAGAGGATTCTCAGGTACCTAAGAGAGGCACCAGGCCAAGGAGTATGGATGGGATGCAATAGAAGCACTGAGATTGTTGGGTACTGTGATGCTGATTGGGCATGAGACAGAGTTGATAGGAGATCAACTACTGGATATTGTACCTTCATTGGAGGTAATTTGGTAACATGGAAGAGCAAGAAGTAGAAGGTGGTGTCATGTTCTAGTGCTGAAGTAGAATATAGAACTATGAGAAAGCTCACAAGTGAGTTGATTTGGATCAAAGGACTTCTTAAGGATTTGGGAATTGAAGTTACAACGCCAATCACTATGCACTGTGATAACCAGGCTGCTATACATATTGCTAGCAACTCAGTCTTCCATGAAAGGACCAAACATATAGAGGTAGATTGCCACAAAGTGAGACAGGCCGTGGAGCAGAAGATCATATTGCCTTGCTACACAAGGAGTGAAGATCAGTTAGCTGATATCTTCACCAAGGCAGCAAGCACTAAGGTATGTGAGTTTATCCATCCAAGATTGGGACTCATAGACCTCTCATGTCTCTAATCTCTCCTCCATGAAGTGTTCTACTCTTTTTCCTTGACTTGGGTTTTCTCCTAAAGGGTTTTACCTAGTTGAGTTTTAATGAGGGAATACTTTATGGCTTCCAAGCTTGACTTGTTCCACATGGTCAAGCTTGAGGGGGAGTGTTGACATGAAGTAAATTAAGATACTAGACTTGAGAAATGCCAGACAAGGTGCTAGACTTGAGAAATGCCAGACTTGAGGTTTTATAAGGGTTTATAAAGCACACTCAGATCTCTCTCTCTCTCCTATTTGTTTTATTATTTTTCCTTGTCCACTTGTTTGTCTATTTAAAGACATGTACCTGATATTAAAATACAATAAGAAAAAGTGAATTCTTCCAGATCTACTTTCTCTCTCTCCTTTTCAAAATATCTCATCTTTTGTTCTTCAATGTTCTTCATCTAAATATTTTATCTTCACATTCTTTTACATGTAAGTGTGATTATTAATTTTCACCTTGTTGGGGAATGATGGTGACTCCGGATCTTGTAAAAGCATCAACCCATCCTTCCGGGAAAGAGGTTTCAGTATCATCAACATAACTCATGATTGAAAACTCACCATCGATACACAACGACCTTCTAATGTAGCTAATAAAACAATAAGGATCACAAGTCAACACGAGGGATTCCAGCAGGTCCAAGAAGACACCTGGGCAATATTTATTGGGATTGGGTTCGTGTGGAGGAGTGGGCAGGGTGGTTTGGATGGAAGCATAATATAGAGGCGGGGGGGGGGGTGAATTGGATGGGAGGATAAAATAGAGGGACGACCTCTGGTACGGTTTCAGTAATTTGTAATAGGTCTTTGTAAAGACATCCGAACCTAACAGTATCATGTGGCAGCCAGGGTGATGATGATAGGGATCGGAAGGTATCTTCATCAGGGACTGCTAAGTGAATCTTGTAGCTACTCAGGGTTTCAAGAAAAACCAGGAAACTCGGTTCAATCTGACTCAAGATTGCCATAAAAGTAATCTTGTCAAAATTTGGGAGGAAATCCAAATCCGCTGCCCACCATGCCATGTCCCGTATCATAAAACGATGTCTCTCTGAAACAAACCAACGTCCACGTATAATTATTCTTTATTATTATAACAAAAACCATTATTATTATTAATATTAATAAGTATTAGATAGAGAGGGAGGAGATTAATCACTCACCTCGTTGAATAACGATTTTAATCCCGACTTTCTCATTGGCTGATTTATCCGGGAAGGTTTCCGAATCATTAACATAAGCCATGATTGACAAATAATGGTTAATACAACCCATCTTCTCAAGAATTAATTTCATTATGTGATATATCGTTTCAGGAGAAAGACCCTTAGGAAAAGGGAAATCCACCACGTCTCAGAACACACACGTGCAGTATTCTGCGAGAAAAAGGTTTTAACTTATAATACGCATAAATAATCTATGACATATTCCCAGAGAGAGATAGAGAGCTTATACCTGGTTCGGATGACATAACTTTAGCAGCGATAATCGGATAAGGTTTATGTAACATCCCGTTTTGTGGTATTTGGAAAAGGTTAAGAGAATTGATTTGACTACCTATGTCACCAAAGTGCATTTAAATTTTCGGGAGAACATCGAGAGAGAACTCCAGAGTTAAGCGTGCTTGAGCTGGAGTAGTCAAATGATGGGTGACCTATCGGGAAGTAATTCGCGATACCGTGTAAGTGAGGCCAAAGCACGGGGAAAGTTCATGTGGTGATTACAGGGTCTGAAAACTGAGCCTTGGAAAATTAACGAACCGGCCGTTGGAACGGAATGGAGCCCACGGGCTGAGAAAGTGGGCGTGGGTTGCCATTAGCTGTGGACGATCGGGGCGTTACAGTTTAGTCGCGAGAAGATAAATTAGGGCAGAGGAGAGGGACGATTGTTCAAGATTTATACTACCTGAATGGGGTCGGTTTTAGCTGACATGGGTTTTCTCTCCACGTTAACAGACTTAACCGGTACCTTGTTTTTTTTTCTTTAAAGTACCAAAATATCATAGATGTATCTTTTAGTACTTCCATCTATCTTCTGTATGTTAAATTGAACTTTTACATATTATGTAGTTTGTCCAACGCATAAAAACCCTTATTCGTAAACTCGTTAGGTGCTACGGGTACGGTGCACACGGTACATCTGACCTAGCAATTTATTGAAAAAGACCAAAAAAAATGGAAGAGTACACAGATGAATTTTTTGTATTTTATATGTATAGTTCCTAATTTATACGTGTATCCTGGCCACAATAAAATACCACATATGTGTTGACTAAAATTTAATTGTTAAGAACTCCACCGTTTCCGGCCAAGAAGTCAAATTGTTCCCGATGAAGAGGATACGGTGGTAGAGATAAGATAAGGGAGGGCGACAAAATCGATCAATTGAAGAGGAGAGAGTGACGAAATCGATTGATATGGAGTTATATGTTCAGTTGGAGAGCGACAGAGTTGTTTAGATGGGATTTGGGTTAGTTATTTTTGAGTTTCAGCGATAATGGTTACAAGTTAAGTTTTTTGAGTTTTGGGCAAAGTGTCTATATGTCCTTTAATCAAAGAAACTCGCCAAGGATCTTTTGGTATACCATTCTCTCCGATATCCTATATAGTCTCAAGAGTATATATCTACATGCAAAATTAAATAACACCATCACTTATTATGCGTCCAATGTTGTTTCTATATAAAAGATAACAATATTATCAAGGTTCTTGCTTGAAGAAAACTGAAGGAAACATATCCTTCAAAAGCTCATAATCACGCTGAAATTCTTGGTTTTGTTGTTGCTGATAATTAGCGTTTACATTCATACTAGCGTATGGCGCACCGAAGAGATCATCTTGTGAGAAGGTTCTTTGAGTATTGATGATAAAATTTGAAACTGGAGATAGAGACGATGAGTTATAACTACATGCGGCGGGTCCAGAGAACATTGCCGTACGGCGACTGGTCGGGATCGGATGGTTGTGTTGACTCTCGTAGGTTGTGATCACGACTGTTGGATCTTGATAAGATCTCTCAACTCTCTTCTTCACGTTGCACTTCTGCGTCGTGCATCTATAGTAACTCCTGTTTTCGTAATTGACATATTATATATAGTTTTAGCATTTGACTTATGTCGGTTACAAAATTAAATTTATGTTTGTCTTACTTATAAACAAAATTTGTTTGACTTTTGACCAAAAAAATGTTTGACTTTTTAAACAATGTCAAAATCCTATACTGAATTCATATATATATATATTAAAATTTTATTATTTATCTACAAAAAAATAAGATGAGTGATATATATATATATATATACAGGGCCACACTGCCCAAAGAACTTGACTTGATCAAAATATCTTTGTAGATGTATAGTTAGAAATCATTTAAAACCTGAAATTTAGATTACAGTAATTGAAGTGAATTATCTTTATACATATGCTTATGAACAAATTTTCAAATTGAAATCAAAATAGTTTCAGAAAATGGGAAACAAAAAAGATGCTAAGACAAAATCTAGTTTCTGTATTTTATTAAGAATATCAAAATATTTTTTTTAATTAGTGGAAAGTAATGGGTTTTGCAAATTTGATAGCAAAGCTAAACTAAAAGCTACATTCTCAACATGTCTTTAATTTACTGTACTTATTTATTTGTGTAATATATATAATAAAGTATAATGTAAGTTACCTCGGATAAGGACTGTTTTTGACTGCCTTTTGGCCGTACTTCCTCCAACGATAGCCGTCTTCGAGATGATCAACTTCTGTCTTCGTCATAAACGAGACTCGTTGCTCTCTTTGCTTCTTCTCCTCTTTCTTCTTGGTTTTAACTCTGAAAGGGTAATATACCGTGTATTACGCAATTAAATGAATGCTTAGCTATAATAGACAATTTTGTAATTAATGATAGCGTACCATGCAACTGACTTTGATCGATGTAGTTAATATTGCTAAGCATATATGATTGCTCCGACACAAGCAATACAATAATCTTAGGTGATAGTCTACTAGAACACGGAACTCGTCTTTATTTATGTTCAAGTGGGTTATTAGGGCTGATAGCTCATCCATAAAATAGGTAAAAATAATTCAATAAACAATTTTAAAATCAGAATCAGAATATCCACATATATAACATAAACATATAAATAAATATATCGTTTTTTTTGGTGTAAATTTTATATATATATATATATATATATATATATATATATATATATTAAATCATGCCAACAGATAAAATACCGAGCTTTTGTGATTGAGATACTTTAATTTATCGTTCTTTCATTTATATAGAATTAGCATTCTAGCTAACCATGTTTATGCTAAATTACATCTTTCAGAAGCCCCCACGGCATTCTTAAAGGTGTCATATTATGATATCAATTTTCTATATGTATTTTTCCTATAAAACAATCAAGATTAATACTTGCACCAAATCAAGATTAATACGTTTAGTTATTTATAGTTAGTTAGACGATAGCGTAAAACTGAAAACCATGATATGCATTTTATATCTTCAAATAATTAATTAATGTCTTGGTCTTTAACTAGAGAAAATAATAGTAGCCTTTAGTGATAAATTCTCAAATAAAAGTCTGATCATGATTCATGTGAACTCTCAATATTTCAATCTTGCTTAACTATGTGAAAGTTTGACTACAAAAAGAAAAACTTAGGAAACTTACACTTTCTGAGAACTTTGATCATCTTTAAGTCCATCGCAGGCTTCTCTTTTCATCAGGCTCTTGCCTGAATCTTCGCCGTTATGATGATCGGCCTCACTCGAAGAAGGGGATGCAGAAACCTTAGTTTCACTCTCACCGATTGCACCACCACCACCGACAACTTCATGACTCTTGTGACTAATATTATAATTATATGCACTATAAAAATCATTTTCTTGAGAATTGAAAAACTCGGTGGAAGATGGCGATAGCTCGAAACCCAATCCGTACGCTCCTTGGGGACTCGAGTGTAGATCAGAACCGATTTGGGGTGAGATAATGTTTGCATTATAAGTGGATGGACCAGAAACGTAAGGGAGATTCATAACACTTTGGCTGTTAATGTTGTTGTAATGATCATACGATGAAGTGTAGTGATAGTTGTTAAGATCTTTGGTTTCATTGGACATGATGACTAACAAAGAGAGGAATCTCAGACCAAGAAAAATGGAAAAAGAAACAAAACAAAGAGAAGAGATAGTTGAGAAGACGAAAGAAGCAAGGAAGAATAACTTTTTACGTTTATAATGTATTTAGTCGGTCTATATTTGGTGTTAAGACTCTGGGTCTTCACATATTTATGCCGTTTGAAAATATGTAATATTTAATATGTCTTTCTTAATAAATAATAATATAGTAAATTTTGCGTTCTTGAATATGAGTTTCTAGTAAACAAATATATTAACATTCCTAAAGTTGAATGAACTAGGGTGTGAATGATTAAAAGGTTTGGCATTTTAATTATTTTAGTAATAAAATGAAAGTTTTTATAAAGGAGTTTGACGAAAAGCATATTTACCTTCCAAATGGAGTTACAAAAGTGGCCTCGAGTGAGGAAACATGACTTGGCTTTGTTTCTTTAAATGCTTAATGTGAACATCATGAATATTTGTGATAAAAAAAAAGAACATCACGTCTATAAAGGGAAAGCATCGGGATTTAAATTTTAAAATAAATTTAAAATTTAGATGCCTCCACATGATCAACATGAGGACATATTCTGGGGCTCTTTTAGTATATTACCTTTCTCTTGGGGCCTTAACGCAAGACGTAAAAAGTTATTATTAACATTTTATAGAAAAGTGGGAGAAGGTGGGAACAAGTTTGTGGAGGAAGCCGATGCCTAATGGTTAAACGGAAACAGTCAGTCTCCGGTCATATTTGTATGAGCCAAGTCAAAAATTCAACCACAAGAGATGACGATGGCGAATGTTATGGTTGTCAGGATGACACGTGTTAAATGTTGGCACCGGCATTTGACCGTAACCGACACATGACTTGTTACGTGGTGGACTACGGCGTCTTATTCTTCAACCCTAAATATCAGTGTCAGACGTTAATTTATGAATTTAATATTCCAAGTCAAGGGGGCAATGATTACAAGTTAAGAAGCTTTCTGATTAAAACCAAAATAAAGCTTAGAAAGTTAGAACACACTCTGTTTATATTATTTTTAAAAATTACTGCAATTGGAGCTAAAACGTAATTTAGATGTTATTATGTTAAAAGAATAAAGTTTGAAAATATATATGATAAGGAAAGTACGACTGAAATGCTGACGAATTATCAATGTCACAACGTTGCACAAAATGCTTTTCAGTTTTCACATTAGAACTTCCCTTGAGCATGTGAAATGAATATTAAAACAATGAAAGAAGAAATATGGTCAAATTGATTATATATAATGTTTTAATGCTTTTGAAAGAATATAATTCTCATAAGTATAAGTATATCGTAAAAAGTATGGAAATGATGGAAAAGTAATATGTTCAAATTAAATAAACAAGGAAACGAAACATGATTCCTAACTGAAAATGACAATGAGCATCTATTGACTTTACACTTTACATTTATTTGCTTAGCCCTATAAGGTTAAATAAAGAAAAATATAAGCTGCTCGTGTTTCCCGTTCTTAGATTCAAACTACGAACTATAAGCAGCATCATGCATATATCTATAAGAAACTTGGTTACATAATTTGAAAAAGTAACCGTGGTTCTAATACTGCTTGAAAACGAAAATGATGAAAACGTTTTCGAGATGCTGTATGTTAACTTTTTTTAAACTCTTTCTCGAAAAAAATATTATTTAATAAAAAGCAAATGATTGTACACAACCACAATCGCAGGCTTTGTAACAATCTTTTGATAGATTCTCGATGATCCCAAAAAAGCAACTAAAGAGTAAAGATTAATGAGTCATGATTCTCGATGGACCAAAGACGTCAATAGGTGCCAACAAAAAAAAACAAGGTAGTGTTTCCAATAATAGATTAAAGCATGTTATTCTCTTAACTTTTTTTTTGTAAGAAATGTTATTCTCTTAACTTGTCTCTTTTATTTTTTGGTTTTCCTTTTTATATTTAAAACCATTAGAGAAAATCTATGCAAAAGAAGTGGAGAAGACCACTATTCATGTATTTACTTATATGAAATCTATTACAATAGATGAAGACTTTTATTAGTAGAACATTTTCGTTTTTGGGTCAAACAGATTCTGTTTGTTTAGGCGAGTCAAGAAGATGTGATCAATAGATTGATGAAGAGCTTTACGTTCAAAGCTGGTACCAGGCCTTGCGCTTAGAACATTTACATTCATGAACCAGCACTGAGATTCACAAAAGTATTTTTTATTATTATTATTTTTTTTTCTGTTTGACTTTAAAAAAAAAAAATTAGTAGATCAATCGTAGGCCACCACGTGGCATGGAACCTACGTAATAATGTTGATATCAGTTCACAGCAAAAAATCCATGTGACCTGAGTTCACAACTTTCCTATTATTTTAATATTTTTTTTGGGAAAGTGTGTGATACCCACCTAAAGTTTATCAATGCACTTGCTCTTAATTGAATAAGATTAGCTCTTTTTCGCTATTCATATGTGACCATACTTATTCTAAATTGATGTTGTCGTTCTAAATAGAAAGAGTACAGCTATGCAATGGGAGGGGAAGACGGTTCTGTGTGACAAAACCAAAAGACTCATCATCATCTACACTAAAAACTAATAACAAGGTCTCAGCCAAAGTTTATTGAAAGTAGAAAGAAGTCAGGGAACACCCAAAGAAAGGTAAAGAAGTAAGAAGAACCAGGTAAAAGAGGAGAGGGAAAGGAGTCTGCTTTCGTGGCTTCATAACCCCAAAACTGAAGTTATAATATTGTATATTGCAGATATACGTTAAAAGCTTAGGCCGGCATTAGTTTGTCAAATACTAAATTTATATATAATCTTTTTAATTATTTTGGTCGATAACTATTTTCATATCTATTATGTTTTGTTGAAAAGATTTTAATATATTTTTTCTACAATCATAAAACATAAAATAAATCCGCATATTAATTTGCGTGGGACATCACCTAGTCAAATATTAAGATTTGGAAGGGAATGCTTTACAAAAGAGGTAAACATGACGCGTGATTATGGCTCCTTTCGTTAGCTAATTTTTTTTCATTATTTTGTTGGGTATACTCTAAGCAGTTTATTCAATACAAGATTTAATTTATCGTGAAAAGTGTTGATGCAAAGTTTATCTTGAATATCTTGTAAAGGTTTTATGTTTTTTAATTTTGAAAGTCCTTACTAGTTAGGGACAAAATGATATGATATATAATAACTAAAATGTTAAATAGCATAAATACTTGAGTTCAATATTTTTTGTTGAGTAATTTATACATTGCTAGTTCTGTATTTTATCATTCATTTTTTATATTTTAGCATGTCCATAATAATAGCTACTTTTAAAATGTAAAAACATGAATTTTTAATACTACTTTTAAGTAATGGAATTAGATTTCCAGAGTTAACTTAAAATAAAATGATATTTGAGAAAAGTCGTCTTCGGTATGCTCATGATTCGCAAAAAAGTTGAGCATGGGATTGTTGAAGTTTCCATTGTTGAGAATACAGGTTTCTTATTAGGGCGAGTGACAACATATATATATATTTCTTCTTTTTGATTTTTATAAGAATTATAAAAAATATAAACACTACCCATAATTAGTTTAGCACCAAGAGATTGACTGAAGTGCATCAAAATTCACGTTAACTTTTTGAAAAAAATGCATAAAAAACTTTTAAATTGACATCTACTGTCACTTTAAATCTTGAATTATTTTAAATAACACTTTAAACTTTTAAAATGACAATTGTGTCACAAACTTTTAAAAAATAAATTGAAAACAGTTTGAAACCATCATCGTGAATAGTGATATATTTAATTTTTTTATTCTCAAGTATAATATTTCAGTTTTTTTTTAAAAGCAATCTTGTAACTTTAATGCAATTTTTCAATAAAATTGACATACCATCGTTGACAATAAAAATTTCAAACATATCATTGTTGAAGTCGATGATTTCAAATAGTTAAAAACATAATCTTGTAATTTTCTAAAAACTATTTTGAACTTTTGAGTTTTCAATTTGTGAATTTTCTTTATTTATTGTTTAATTTTTTGACTTTTATTTAATTTCAGGTATTTTAATTTATTTATTTTCAATAATATTTTCTTTATGTTCTGCAATTTTCTTTAATTTTTTTTGAAAACTCAATTGATTTTTATTTACTTTTTGATTATTTATTAAATTTATATTTATTAAATATTTATTTTTCAGAAAAAACTTGATAAACTACATATTTTACCTGTTTAACAAATCAGATTTTTAAGTTTATGGTTTTTTGTGACAAATGTCACTTTGAAGATTTAAAGTGCTAGAGAAAAAACTAGAAAAATTAAAGTGATAGTAAATGTCAATTTCAAAAGAATTTATGCGGTTTTCCCTTAATTTTTTATGTTTAATATTCATTATTTGGTCTTTAATATTCGGGACACAAGTTAATTTACTTCAAGCCGCAACAAAGATTTTTAATTTAAACCGAAGTACGAATCAGAAATAAATTAAGATGTATATGCATGAAATAAAACTATTCAACTCCTGAGTCCTGAACCAATCCATCAAACCGAAGCAAACCATTGGCATATATACATGTAGGGGTAGGATGAATCCGGATATCCGGAAAATTTGAAGTATCCAGATTCGGATTCAGATCCGGATTCATTGGATCCGTGATTTTAGTATATGGATTCAGATTCGTGTCTTCCGGATATCCGAAGCTCGGATATCCGTATAGATATTGTAATATCCGCGGGTATCCGCATTCGGAACCGTAAAAATAATTAAAAAAAAAAAATAATTTAAAAAAAATAATACATAAAATAAATATTTAAGCATAATTTATGAATATATATATATGACATATAATATTATTAATATAAAAATAGAATATTATTAAACTTATTTTATATATAAATATTAATATATCATATATAATTAATAATAAATAAATAATATATTTTAAAAATACGGATCCGAATCCGGATATCCGGACCTAAAAATTAAGATATCCCGACCTAAAAATTAAGGTTTCCGGATCCGGATTCGATTTGCACGGATCCGAGATTTTACTATCCGGATTTGGATCCAGGCACTCTCGGATATCCTAATTTCAGAGCGGATCTGGAACGGATATCGGATCGAATCCGGATCCTGGATAAAAGCCCCAGCGCTATATACAGGTATGTAGAGCTGGGAATATGATTCATTACCCGCGGGTCCCGCTCCGTTTTACCCGCTGCGGGGCGGGTGTGGGTTGAACAATTTGAAAAAATCGATTGGCGGGTGTGGGTGCGGGTTATGAATATTTTATGCGGGGCGGGTGCGGGTTAGAGGATTTTGAATCGCGGGTACCCGCCAACCCGCAAAAAAAAAAATTCATTTTTAAAAAAAATTGTGTTTTTTTTGTTAGAAAATAGTATTTTTTTTGGAAAATAAATATTTTTTTTTAAATACGGTGTTTTTAAAAAAATAATAATTAAAAAAATTTAAAATATATAATTTTATTATAAATATATTATTTTATTATTTTTCATAAAAAAATAAATTAAAAAATTATTTTTTTAAAATATATATATAACCCACGGGTCCCGCGCGTTACCCGCAAAATTAAGCGGGGCGGGTGCGGGTGTAAATTTATACGTCTGCGGGTTATGCGGGTCAGACTTTTTGACAAAAAAAATAACTAAAACCCGCGGGTTGGCGGGTTAGCGGGGCGGGTTTGACCCGCAACCCAGCCCTACAGGTATGACATCAATCCGGTCAAGGAAACTGCAGAAAAAAACGCACACTTCATTCAGATATCAAACCGATTTAAGCAAACCGACACCTGCAGATTTCAATGTCATCTCCAACCATGTTGTAATTTGGGTTCCTAAACCGAAGACGCGGTGGATAAATCCTTGGTTCTGGTTTCTAAAATATCTGAAAGAGTAATCTTTCCACTACTAGCTCGGTCTATCTTATCAAACTGGTTAGAGATCAGTTTAATATCTTTATGCGTTATTTTCCCATCTGGTTCAGTTTGAAAATGACGTACTAACCAGAGAAAATGCTTTCGTGTCGAGGAATCAACTCGTTCAAGAACTTGGAAACGAGAAGAAAACAAAACCTGTGTTGTACGCAATTTTTAAATGTTATTCAAGTTTGCGCGAGTTCAAGAAAAACATGCATAAACCTTTACAAAAAACATGCATAAACCGTAGAACCTAACAGACTCAAGAATATCCAAATCTAATGAACTCAAGAACATGAACAAAGAATGAAACTTTGGAATTGGTATGGACATTTGCCCGGATCTAAAACCCAAACTGGAACCAACTTGAGAAGACCAGTTCAGACCAGGCCGGCTCATTTTATTTTATTTGGTATTACAGAATTTATTTGACCCAAAATCAGAATTCTATTCCAGATTGATTGGGTATTCAGATTACCTAGATTTTTTATATATCAAGTATTTTGGGTACTCTTGGTATTTTTGGTATTTCACATATATTTCTAAATTTTATTTTTTTAGCTTATTATTATTTTATTGGATATTCATTATTTTTTTAGGTTTTCTAGTATTCAGATATTTCCGGGTCTTCAGATATTTTAAGTATTAAATATCGAACCGAACCATCCAATATCTGTTGGTTATTAAATGGTTCTAAAAAATTAGATTGAAATTAACTTGAAATCGATAGTGATCTGAAATCAAACTTTGGGTACCACCTATACGAGTCCAAATCTTCCAGACTCTAAAAACGTGGATCCGATGACCCGAATTGAAACTGACATAAAACGTGAAATTCTAAGGCAAGGCATCAAAATTCAAATCTAGCGGGAACTAAACATTACAACCGGTAGAAAAAAAAACAGCACAGAAATGGAATGATACCTCACGTAGCTATTGTTGTCAAAATCTGCATCAAGAAAAACTGCGAGATAGACAGACATGTTTTCGCCAAGGACTCTGTTCCCCCACTCTCTGTTCCTCTTATCCCTTATTGCTTCAGACAAACAGAAAAACGCTAGAGAGACAGCTAAAGTAGACGAGATCAGCTAAACCGCAGCAATATGATTAAAGTTTCTATGAGTTGATAAAGGTTGAAACTTTCTTTTTACTATGACTACATAAGAATAAGATTAAAGTTTTTCAAAGAAGACAGAGACTTTTAAATTTTAATATGATAGACTTAGTCTTAAGATAATGATAATATTGATTGACACAATTCTGGTGATAGCTGTGTATGATTGTGTTACAATTATTTTTAATGTATCTACAAGCAGCTAATATTGAACACGTCTGTTATGTTGATGTAACAATAGTAGTATACCAAAGATATTAATTTGACGTGTATTATTTTGATTATTTCACTAGAAGAAAAACCAATCGATCGTTCCCATGCAAACATTGAAAGTGAAAATGATGGGAAGATATCAAACCACAGGACAAAACTATTTTTTTTTTTTTTATCTCCAAGCCTAAAAGCATAAGTCTTTACCTACAATGTTGTAGCTAATATACACTAGAAAAAAAAGTCATGAGTTCTGGAATTGGTTGATTTTGAAAAGTTACACTACTTGTCTCTTGGCCGTTGCTGGCTTTGGTCCAAAGACGATGCTACGTGAGCTCTGATTCTTTCAAAGTAAGTCTCCCGTTGCTGGCTTTGGTCCAGAGACGAAGCTAAGTGAGCTCTGATTCTTTCAAAGTAAGCCTCCCCTTCCTGTTGGTTATGAGGTGAGATGGATCTGTTACTATCTTCTCCTTCCACACGCCTCTCAAATTGGCTTCGACCCTGAGATCAAAACCACAAACCAAGAAGAAGAAGAAAAACAAAGCGTTACCCTATATGACACAAGTCATCGAGTTGGTGTAAAGACAACTTCAAATGCTCAAAAACCCTAAGAAAGATTTGATTGGGTTTTCAGACCTGAATTCTTGAGACATCTTCATACCCCAACCTCGAGTTTGCAGCGTACATGTCAAAACCGTAATCAGAACCGTGAGAAGAAGGAACAGTAGAGGTAGCTGACAGAGACATGGTATTGTTTCTGTACTGAGCAAACACTGAATCGATAGACTGATAAGTGGAAGCGTCGTTCTCTTCTAGCCACGAGGAAGGAGAGTTCATCATATTAACAAAATGCGCCAAAGTGTTGCTGTTTCTGTTACTACCACCACGTTTTTGAATCGGTGCTGGTGGTGGCCTGTTCTGCTGCTGGTGGCCTGTTCTGTTAATCATATTACCATACTGACGCCACTTCATGCCTTGTTGATTATTATGTGGTTCAGAGCTACAATAGATTCCAAATGCCTGCAAAAATTTTAATAATCAAAACCAAAATATTAACCAGACAAGTCGTTTTAACGATGGGAAAAGATTTGATACCTCGCCCATGAAAGTCTGTGGTGGCCTAGGACCAAGTGGAGATACAGTAGCAATGCTTTGTCTTGTATCCATTGGAAAAGCTGAGTGTTGAGGATCTTTTGGAGCATCAGACTCAGTAATTGAGTTAGAGATTGGATTAGTAGCATCTGGCTTCTGATGTAACAAGGGAGAATCAGCCTTGACAGGAGATTTAGTTTGATTCTGTTGTAAACCCCTCAAAACTTCAACCATTGTTGGCCCATAAGCAGATATCATCCTAGTAGCTTGTCTCTTAGTTTTAACGTTTGTTGGAGCTCTGCAAAAGACACAATGAATGTTACAAAGCCAGATAGATCCATTGTTCACTGGACACAAGATGTACCATAACTTCAAAAAGAATGATTACCTAGAAGATGACATAGACCAGGGGGGAGCTGCTACATTTGAACTAATTGGTACACTTCTGGTTTCACCGTTTGTTATAGCACTACAAAGATAAAGGATAGAACAAGGAATGTTACAAGCGAGATACAGCCATTGTTTACTTGCCACGAGTACAACAACTTCAAGCAACTTGATACCTAGAAGATGGCTCGGACAAGGAACGATTCGAACTAATTGGGACACTCCTGGCTTCACCGTTTGTTATAGCACTGCAAAGACAAGGAAATAACAAGTAATGTTGATACAGACACTGTTCTCTGGCAAGAGGTACCACAACTTCAAGAAGATTAAATAGATACCTAGAAGATGGCTCAGATGACATGGGTGGAACTGCTTCACTGGAACTAATTGGCACAGTCCTCGTTTCACCATTTGTAACATCACTGCAAAGAGACAAGGAGTGCAAAGAATGTAAACAAGCGTGAAACAGCCATTGTCACTTGCCCAAAAGTACAACTACTTTAAACAGATTGATACCTAGAAGATGGCACATGCAAGGTAGGAACTGCTTCAGTGGAACTAATTGGAACATTCCTGGTTTCACCATTTGTTATAGCACTGCATAGACATTTAAGATATGCAAAAAAAAGAACTTTAATTGATAAGAAATCAGCAGAGAAGGACATGGAAAGGACCTTTGATTTGAAACAAGGGTAGTAGAAGTTGAATCAGGCAATAGAGTACTGGTTGCTTGCTGATTCCTTAGCTCTGAATCAAACACAGCGAATCAACATCATCAGAAACATAGATACTTGATGAACAAGAAATCACAACGCAAAGAACACAAAAAGCAGAGCGATATTGCAGAAACTATACAAAATAAATGCATACGTGGCAAGGAAGCAACAAAGAAGAAGAAGAAGAAGAATACAGCTAGCTGGTGAGTTAAATCTAATCAAGAAATGCGAAAAGGGTTCAAGAAATCAGAGAAAGCTTAAAACCTACAAAGAAAAAGGAAGAAACCTTGGAGAGAAACAAGGCGCACCATGGCTTGGTAGTGATTCAAATTGCATTGTAGGAGCGTTTCGCGGATCTTTTGTTCGGACTCTTCACTGAGTATTTCCCGCACCCTCCGAACCGCAGCCGCCATGGTTACCTCTGCGTTTACGTTGTTGTTGTTGTTGCGTACGTCTTCTTTCGCGCGCTTTTTGCTCGCTCTCGATTTTCTTCCCATTTTTTTCTACTCGGAATCTGTTAACAGAGAACTTGTCGAGCTTTTCTTCTCTCACGTAGAAAAAGTATCCTCTCTCTCTCTGGTTTCTTCTTGACTTAGAGTAATCAAGAAACCTTCTCGCTCTCTTTTCCCTCTCTATCTTTCAATCTTTGGCCTTCTTTTTATAATGAACGGTTTTTTTGAAACGGGGGAAAACATATATTCAAAAAATTAAATAAAAGACATTACTTTCCAAACTTTAAAGAAGAAGTTATCCACATTGTTCCATTCCAACTTTAGTCACGAGTCCTCATTGTAAATTTTGGGTAAATACTGTAAATTTAGGAAACTTAGTACTTTTAAATCTAATACATAAAAGTATGAGGACATATTTACAATTACTTCTAGATGATACAGTGTATTACCTAAGACTTTGGCTAATTAGCAATTTCCTTTTTTAAAACGCTGCTTAACTTTGGAAGTTGGTGTGCTAAGTTTTCGAACGAGCATTACAAGCACCTACTTATTCTGTAGATATATGGCTGGACTACTATACTTGCGCTGTTGCTGCGTATGAAGATCACCATGATCTTTGTAGGTATATATCTAAATTTATAGGGTATGCTTTGTGTTTCTTCTTTGAGTAATGTAAACGATGATAGACTGCTATTTGAGGAGATCTCTGTTGTTATAAGAGACTTGATGGGTCTTTCCTATAGCTTGGTTGTGGCAAAAGCACTGCATGCATATATGTCAATATTGTACTGCTTTTCTGGTAACACCACCTGGACTAATGTATATTATATTGAATTTGAATATTGTACTGAAAAGACAATTTTTGGTAACACTATTTCAAACAGAAGAATAAAGTCTGCTCTCTCAGCTGCTATACAATAGTTCTCTATAGTATTGTATGTTGATCGCCGCACTGTTTTATGTTCAAATTTCTTGTCTCGAGTACATGGTAAGTTCTGTTTTGACCCATGAAGCTTTTATAGCTTCAATCATCTTCATTAGAGCATGATTATCGATGGTGAAAAGTGTAAGTTCAAAAACTTGGAGCTTGATAGATTGCTATAGTGTTAAAGTTTTGGTTCACGTAATTGTGTTACACACATAGAGTGTACGACACACGCTTGCTTCAGAGAATAAAACAGATTCGACAAGATGCTTTGAAGTAGAATATTTCCATATTTTTGGCCGACGAAATATGTATTAAAAGAAAAAAGAAAAGAATCACGTGGGCGTCAAGGAATTTATTGATAAGGAAAGCCTAACTAATAAGAAAGGATTAGTGGGCTTAATGAGTTTAGGGTTTTGCTCATTGGAGTATAAAGAGAACAACGCACGATAGGAAAAGGTCACACATTTAGGGTTTATTGAAGATGCACATGGATGTGTGTAACGTCGTCCTACCAGGCAGATGGAGAAATCTGTTGGTAGTTTTGTTATAGAAAACTATGCTTGTCAAGCGAAGATATTAAGTAGTAGCTTCTTCATTGTAATTCCAGGTTAGAGTGGTAGGGACATGTGTGTGTTGGATACTATATAGCAATGGTTTATTGCAGTCTTTTCTAGTGAACAAATTCTGGACATGGTCCCAGGAATGTAGGAAGCGAACCTCATTAACAAATCTCTGTGTTTTTGTTTTATGCTCATATATGCTTGCATACGAATACCTCACACTCAAACATATAAGTTTTAACCACATACCATGTTCTTACAATTAGTATCAGAGCGGATGTCTGCTAGAGATTCATATCATATTGAATCTTATTTAGGTAGATTATTGGATATGGTATTTGTGGCTAGCTGAAAAGTTGACGATGAGAATAGTCATGGTCATGATTGTATTGAGATAAATAACGTGAAGATATTGAGAGGAGCGTCAGAGTTTATGGATTCTCTACTATTAGAGTTAAAGGTGGACCTAGTGGCTTTTGATTCTGGTCCAACAAGTATCCTGAAATTTTTCATAGAGTTTTCCATCCAAGCAAGGGGAGATGGTAATTGATCCAGGGGGAATTTAAGATGCGTAGTGTGTTTGAAGATTATATGGATGTGTTCAGTAAAAAGAAAAAAAATTATGGGCGTAAATTAATTTATAGCCAACACGAGGGACTAACTAATAATAACTAGAGTCATATTGAAATCTCTGACACAGAAACAACACTCTAAAGTCTTGTCCTTCCTTCAATAGTGACTACGGAGGTTAGCACCGCCGTCTCCGATATGGAACAACGTCTCCACCTCCAGAATAAGACGGTTCTACTGGTAAACCCTAATTCTCTTCCTCTCTCTCTCTTCCCATTCCAGTCAGAATGGTTCCGCCATTACTCTGAAGAGGCGAGTAGAATCAATAAGAGCATGTTCAACGCATGTATGATTTCATAGGTAAGTTTTGGATTTTTTTTTTGGTATGATTAAAAAAATAATTAAAAGAAACAATCGTGGGTCGCCACATGTCGGTGGGTCCTGCGAACAATCCAAAAACCTCTCAAAATTCGGTACTTACAAAATAGAAGAAAATGTAGTTTTTAAATGGTGAGTGAGACCTACTAATTCTTTAATTATTCTTTTGCTAAAATTCTAAGTTAAGAGTGGTGCTCTAAGAGCATTAATATCACGGAGACGGGTAGGTGGGTCTCTTAAACTTTTTTGTTTTTGTTTTATGTGTTTTAAAAAAAAAAAACTAATTGTGGATTGCCACGTGTCATGAGACCCGCAAAACAATGTAAAAAACTCTCTGCAAACGTCGCTTATTCTACAACATAGAAGATAGTTTTTTCATAAATCATGGCCCCCACCCCGTAAGATAGGGTGAGGAGACTGCGATATTAGTGCTCTAAGAAAATCTTTATCGGTGGTTAAAGGGCGTTTCTTATACGTGGGCCCCACCATCTTTTTGTAAAACTCGTGCGCTATTGTCGCAGAACAAAAGACGTTTTTCAAGGGTTTTCAGAACTGTTTGCGGGCTCCACAACACGTGGTGACCTGCAATTGGTTCATTTTAATTGTGTTTTTTTTTTAAATAAATCAAAATGGTTAAGAAAAAAAATTTAAGAAACCAAAAAACGTTTGCAGCAATAAAGATACTCTAAGTCACTTCACTGAGTTTGGTGTTTTCATCTCAATGATAGGCTAAAGGAAACGTTTTCAAGTGGAAGTCTTGATTTTGATGATTGGACTTTGTTAATCTCCGAATTAGAGACTTCGTTCCCAGTAAAGTTGAAACCAATATTTGCATTAACAATTACACTCTTCAAACCAATTATTAACTCCAAACCGTAACAGAAGATTAGGATAAAAAGGAAACATCAACAGGAACTTAAGAATACACACGTAAAGAAACCGAACATCGAACTTCTTCATCCTCCCTCCGCACTAACCTCCTTCATTCTCATCACACCAACCATTTTCTGCTATAAGAAAAACACCAAAGAGTAATCAGAATTCAAACCGGTTCAGTTAAACCGGAAACATCTTCACTGTCACCTTCAGTCATGTTGTAACGTGTGTTCCTAAACTGGAGACGCAGTGGATAAATCGTTCTCCAAAAGATCCGAAAGAGTAATCTTCCCATGATTAGCTCTGTCCATCTGGTCAAACTGGTCAGTGATCAGTTTAATGTCTTCATAAGTTATCTTATCAACCTGCCTCAATTTGTATATGACGTACTCCGATGTACTGCAACAAAGAATGTTCAGGACACCTCATAAAACAAAAAAACTTGTGTCTTACGCAATCTTTATTAAAGTTTCCTCGAGTTCAAGAAAACATGTATAAACCTGAGACACATATCATATTCAATAATATATTGATTTTCTTTTCAAGAACGTGAAACTTTGGAACTAACATCAAAAGTAAATTCTAAAGGCATTCATCGTAAATTGAATGATACCTCAGGTAGCCATTGTTGTTGATATCTGCAGCAAAGAAGTCACATGCAGACATGCTTTCGCTAATGACTCTCTTCGCCCACACTCTGTTCCTCTTATCCATCCATGCTTTAGCCAAATAGAAAAACGCTAGAGCAACAGCTAAAGTGGACACAAGCAGCCAAATCGCAGCAAGAAGCCAACCGGGTAATGTCTTTAAAGCCTGATCTCCATAAAGAACCGTAGCAACCGACATAACCGTGAGATACACAATAATCAGAGCAATAGTTTGTCTAAAAGTTGACTTCGAATTTGAGTAATAAGATGATCGGTGGAACACGAGATCATCAGGTTGAGATAGGTCGTTGGTTACAGTCACACTAGGGGCTGATCTTGATCGGTTGAATCCGTGACGGGTTGTAGCGGGGGATGAGGGCGAAGTGTGTTGAGAGGGAGCGTCAATGAGACCAGAGTGTGAGTATGGTGGTCCGAAGATTAAGCGGTCTTTAAGTTCCGATGGTGTCGGAAGTAAAGGATCAGTCACGTTACCGCCATTGCCGTCGTTCGCCATCTGGAATCAAGGATAAATGTTGATACTTTCATTTACTCTATATAAGATTAAAAGTTTACGAAGAAGACAGAGACTTTCAAAATTAAAGAATTCTTTAAAAAGTAATATATTGGTGACAGCACAAAAAATATAAATATATAAAAAAAAAAAAATATATATATATATATATATATATATGTATATTGTGACAGCTGTGTATGATGATCTTGTTGCAATTTTTAATGTATTTTTTATCAGCTAAAATTCAACATGTGTGTTAGTTTACCAAAGATATTAATTTGCCGTGTATATAATTTGATTATTTGAGTAGAGAAAACAATCAATCATTGCCATGTAATGGCATGACGTCGAACCACATGACAACGGTTATTTGAGTTTTTTTTTTCCAAAGGCGAAAAGAATTATTCTTAACTGACAATGTAGCTAGAATAAAAGTCATCAGTTCTGAGTTGGTTGATTTTGATAAGCTGTTACTTGTTGTCTCTTGGCCGTTGCTTGGTTTGGTCAGATGGATCACTTCTATTGTATCCTTGGTCCAGAGATGCTAAGTAAGTAAGCTCTGTTTCTTTGAAAGTAAACCTCCCTTTGCTGTAGGCTATGAGGCGGGATTAATCTGTAAGACTGTTACTATCTGGTCCAGAGATGCTAAGTAAGTAGAAGAAAAAAACAAGCGTTGCCCATTACCAAACCACAATCTCAAATGCTCAAACACCCAACCTGAGAGATCTGATGGGATTTCACACCTGGTGGTGAACTGGTGGCAAGTAATCTCCATACCCCAACCTCGAGTTTGAACCGTTTACGTGAGAAGAAGGACCAATAGAGGAGGCACTATTAGGGATAATATATCCCACATCGGGAAATCAAAAGGACCTTAAGTAATATATAAAGGATTAGGGCCAATCCACTTATCGTCAATTGGTTTTAAGTTGGAAACCCATAATATACCCGAATCTAACATGGTATCAGAGCCCATGGTTTGGCCCAGCATTATAATATCGAGTGACTTCTTTAGACATCTTCATACCCAAACCTCGAGTTTGCAGCGTGGCCACTCGTCATGTCAAAACCAAAAACAGAACTGTACTGAGCAAACACTGAATCGATAGACTGATAATGGGAAGCGTCGTTCTGTTCTAGCCACGAGGAAGGAGAGTTCATCTACCATTTCTCACTTGCCAATAAGCACATATCATCCTAGTAGCTTGTTTCTTAGTACGTTTGTTGGAGCTCTGCAAATACACAAGAAGGTAAAGAGGAATGTTGTTACAAAGCGAGATACAACCATTTCTCACTTGCCAGAAGTACAACAACTTCAAACAGATTGCTTTAGTAGTGGAACTAATTGGCACAGTCCTAGTTTCACTGTTTGTTATAGCACTGCAAAGACAAGGATAGAACAAGGAACGTTGTAACAAGCGAGATAAGACCATTGTTCACTGGCCAAAAGTACCACAACTACAAGAAGATTGATACCTAGAAGATGGCAAGAACAAGGAAAAAACTGCTGCGGTGGAACTAATTGGCACAGTCCTGGTTTCACCCTTTGTTATAGCACTACAAAGAAAAAGTCAATACATCATCTATTTTAATAGTTTAGATAATTTTGTTGTGTAATTAAAATTTAACTATAAAAAAGAATGTAACTATACGTTGACACATGTATTTGGGTCTCTCACCATTGCAAGAGACTCTCTCCAAGAAGAGATTATCATTTCATTTTCTATATTACTATTTTAATCATGAGAGCCAATAAGCGAGACCTTTAATGCGGGTACTCTAACACGTTTTTTGCATTAGAATCCTATCAATTTATCGAATCATAACTTTAATGGTAAATTATTTTGACTAGTTCCAGCAAAACAGAAAATATAGAAATTTAAGAGGGCTCACATGAAAACATGCTCAACAGTGGAAACCCTAAGATTGGCTTTAAAATGTTAAAGTCACAAAGAGTTCAAAAGATATATATTTAAACAAAAAAAATTGTTGAGCTAAATCTTGCAAAAATCCATTAGTTCTTATACAAACTTAACAAATCATATGCCAACTCAACGCTGATGGAAAGTATGTCTTCTTTGCATTTGTTCCCAAATCCAATTGGCATGAAATAACTTGGCCACTGATGGAAAGTATGCCTTCTTTACATTCCGAAGACCACTTTGAATCGCTGACAAGATGGTATAGTGATCATAACATAAATCATGTAGTCAATCGGATATTGATTAATACATAATCAATCGAACACTACTTGAAAACGTCTCTTCACGGCTCCTAAGTGATAAAAGTATGTAAGTATTTTAATAATTTGCCCCTATCGGAACAATATTCCCATTAATGCATTTCAAATCACGTATACATGAATTCCTAAAATCTCCATCAGTTGTGACTAGTAAAATAGGTTGACCTGAGTAATCATGAGCATAGCTCATCAGTGATTCCACAATTTGTCTATCAGCAGACTCCTTTCGGCTAGTGAAAATATCATCGATCATCAACTATGTTAGAAAGCATATTCTCAGCATCCCATAACATGGGGATGATGCATAAAACTTGTGAAAAATCAAAGAAAATGTGAAAAATGCAAAAGCATAACTAATAGAGAAAGAGAAATGGACTCATGATTGGTTTGAAACGAGATGAATCATTTAGAATCTGCATAGTTACAAGAGATTTAATTTATTAGAGATAAGAAGTAAGAATGTGAAAAATCATGTATACAATAATACACATGAAAGTGAAAAATTGAATTAGTTATTAAATGGAACTAAGAAAGATTCTAAAAATGCTAAAGCCACTCTCAAAGTGAGTGAGTCTCATCTCCAATAATAATAAAGAAAAACAATATAAGTGACTCAATTTAAGGTTATTTGTGAAGTAAAAATCCATAATTAGTTTTTTAGAGAGGGTAGAACGAGATAGGAAGAGAAAAGAAGAAATAAAATTTGGTTAGTTTATGAATTTTGTTTTTTTGGGCTGGGTGCAACTTTTGGTCAATTGATGATGAACAAACAAACATAATAAACTAAAATAAGAGAAAAATGAACACAATGTAATACCTTGCGACTAATGCGAGCTACACAACGTGAGTTAGTCGTTAGAGAAAACAAATTGAAAGGGAAATGAAGATATTCTAAGGTTTGCAATGTGGATAGCATTAATTACACAAAATCAAATTGTATGTCATTTTCTTACGTAAAAATCTTCTACCATTTTTCTCTCAAAATAAAAAGCGGTAGGTTTATTCTCTAAACAAAATTGACGAGATGAAATTATTTATATTTTCAACTTCAAACCAAAATTTTATTTTTTTATATTAGAAGTTAATATTTAGAAGTTTTAATATGTTGCTTATCGAAGTACAAATGATGATATGACTGAGAAAATAGTTATAATTCTTTATCTTCAAAGCCGTATATCCACATTAGGAGCGATCAGTTCATCAGTTATGATTGATGGCATGTTGTCGGTATCCCAAAACATAGAGATATGGGTACCTAGACAAATCAGACAAAAAGTGAAAATGCATTTTTAGAAGTGAGAGAGAGAGACTAACTCATGATTGTTTAGAAGAATCTCCATAACCAACAGAGATTAATTCATTAGAAATGAAAGAAAAAATGATTTTTTGAGTGGAACTGGCAAAGATTCTAAAAATGCAATAGCGAAGTGTTGAAATTCCATCTTCTAACAAATGACTTAGTTATTTAAATGGAACTAAGAAAGGTTCTAGAAATGCTAAAGCCATTCTCAAAGTGAGTTTCATCTCTAATAATAAAAAATGATTTAATTTAGGAGTTATTTGTAAAACAAACAAAAAAAAATCCAAAATTAGTTTTTTTAAGAGTGGATAGAGAAAGATAGGAAGATGAAAAACGAGAGAAAGAAAACTTTGGTTAGTTTGTTAATTTTGCTTTTGGGTTGGATGTAATTTTTGTTCAATTTATGATGAACAAGCAAACACAATAAACTAAAATAAGAAGAAAAAAATATAGTGTATTACCTGGCGACTAATGATAATACATATCGTTAGTAGTATTTAGAGGAAACTAATAGAGAAGGAATTGCATGCCATTTTCTTACGTAAAAATTTCCCACCGTATTAGTATTTAGAGGAAACTAATAGGATTTGCAATGATGATAGCATTAATTAGTCAAAATCAAATGATATGCCATTTTATTACGTAAAAATTTCTCACCAATTTTCTCTCAAATTCAAAAAGGGTAGATATGTTGACAAGACAAAATTTACCCGAGAAAATCTTATACAATAAATTAGGCTTTTCTCTCTTCTCATGCATCCACATCAGCATTTGTGAAGAGGGCAAAAAAAGGCCATGTCAGCATTCACCTACTCAAATTAGACCGACCAAATTGAAGCTCCCCCGTCTCGGTTTAAAGTGGTTTTTCTTGCTCGGTTTTCTGATTGATGTTGGGCTGGGTTTAATATGTGTTGGAGGCCCATTATTTATTAGGATTTCTTTGTGTTTTCTCTTCGATTGCCAGGAGCCTCCACCTCCATAGCGCCGCAGGAACAAAGTTCTGGACTAACGTAACCGCTTCCTTTCCCATTAATGTCTTATTAACTCTCACATGTTGATCATTAAGCACAGTTAGACCCATTATTTTCATCTCTTCGACTCTCGCAGGAACTGTTTGTAGGTTGAGTATAAATACCTTTATATCCAGCGATGTCGACCTCATTCCAAACGCCCTCGAAGAAAAAAAACAAGCAAACGATTCCCGCCATGGCAAACTCCTATACACTCCTTGCTGATTTGAATGCCGGTCGTTGCTCAAACACGGCGGAGGTCCGGCTTCTGCGTTTTTGGAAGGCGTGGAACACCAGCAGGAACATCGGACGGTCCGGCGAACTGATGAGCCTTGACATGCTCCTCATTGATGAGAATGTAAGAATCGATTATCTCTACAATATGTTCCCCTTAGGAGGTTTTTTTTTTTTATCTATGAAAGGTTTAGAGATTTGTTTCTGGAAATTATATACCAACATATTTTAAAATTAACGATACACTCAGTAGTCGGTGATTTTAATGATTCCAATATTCGTTTCCGATTTAACTCTAAAGCTTTCCTTAATCGAAGCTTTCGAATATTTGTTACTCACTCTCAATGATTGTTTCCGTATTTTATTTTATTTTAATGCTTCCAATATTCGTTTCCAATTTAACTCTAACGCTTTCCTTAATCGAAGCTTCCGAATATTTGTTCCCACGCTCATTGATTCTTTCCGTAGGTTTTTTTTAGAAAAATTGACTGAAGTTTTTTTTTTAAAATGAACAAATAGGCGACGCTGATGCAAGCTTCTATTGCTGCCGTTCGACAGATGAGATTCCGGCAGTCCCTCAAAAAAGGTTCTCTGTACAGCCTAACCGGTTTTGATGTCACGCGCAGCAACCCAAAATACCGGTTATCTGATGCGACTCTCTCCATACGGTTCAATGATGGGACTTTCTTTGAGAAGATTGAAACCACAGCCCGAACCATACCAACCGAGCTCTTCTGATTTCCATCCTACAAAACCATACTTGCGTTAGGCAACACCGGCAAAGAATTCCCAGGTAAATATTGCAAGATTATATATTTGACTTTTGTCTGAATGTTTAGTTTAACATGATTTTTTTCCCGTAAAAACAGATATTTTGGATGAGCTCAGAGAAATTAGGAGCACGATCACTGATCGTATACCAGGGGCACAACGTGTTATGCTCACTTTAACGCTTGAAAGATGGTTTGGTTTCTGTTTACTCCATTGGATATACATTAATAATAGTCGAGTTAATAAGCCTTTTTTTTTGGCAGAGACGTGAACGTTTGTGTAAGTATGTTTGACAGGTACTCCCATTGGATCAATGTGGGAGTTGAAGCACATATACTTGAACAGGTACAGAGACTGCTACAAACCAGAAACTGAAGGTGACAAGCAAAACAAATATCTTTAGTAAAAGCTAATCCTGTCACAGAGGTACTTGGAGGTGGTCACTTCTTTGTTAACCAGAAACTAGTTTTGATTCATAACCGTCTTGCATCTATGTTTTCTAAAGAGGGGTGACATCGTTCTTGCACAGTTTATCCTTGACAACTTCTGGAACCGTGGAATGGTAATTTCCAGTACACCATCTTAGTTTCTCTGCTTTGTTTTGCTTCAATATTCATTTGATTGATACCTATTTTCAGATTGTGAATGCACCACGAGGAGCTATTGAGATGTAAATTTGAAGTGTTCTACATCGATTATGGAAACCAATATATGATGATTCTTCTCCTCTGTCCACGAGCACATGCATAATAAAACCATAAAAGAGTGACCGAGGGGCTGAGCACCAAGAACAACCGCCACGCTTGAGAACAACAACTCAACACGTCAGAGAAGGAGGGTGTCTCCAGACTTACCTTCGTGCACTCCTCCTGTTGTTAAAGCTCAGAAACAACAATTAGGAACCAAGAGGAGGCCTTCTCACGGGCTGACGAGAAACACCGGAGACCGAAGAAGACCCTGGAGAGAAGTGAGAGACGGATATCTGTAGCAAGAACTTTTTTTCATGCATGATAGATGCACACGCATGTTGCTTAAAGTACTTACATAAAATTATAGGAAGGGCAGACGGAATTTGAGTTGAATGATGATGGATCACTTTGTTTCTATATTCTTTTCGGTTTGTTTTGGAAAGTGAGGCTCTCTGGATTTTTAACTCATTTTCTTTTCCCGTCAAGATTAATCTAGAGAATTGATTATGTCCTCGATCTACAATTAAGAGTTTATGTGTGGTAGTTAATAATATCCAGAGATGTGTTTACGTTGTTCCCAATGATTCTGTATTTCCTTCGCATGAACTAAACTAATCACGCTTGAGCAAGAGGTGAAAAACTCAAAACTTTCTCTTGAATCCTTCTGGGGAAGTACATATCAATTTGACAACATGTGCTACATGCCAAGAAACAGCAATATCCTTATCTCTAATATTTTCTTATTTTTGCCTTGCATTCTTAGGAAATAGAATCAGACTTGACGTACATAATTTCTTATCTATTGTTACAACTTAATGTTTCAAGTACTTTTATGTAAACATCTTACAATAATAGTTTTCAAGATAAGGTTCTGATCTTTTCTCAAATCATTCATCTATGCATTTTCAGAATGTTAGCTAACAAAATATTATGTTCCACCAGAGAAGTAGATGGTAAAAATGAGTGGAACTGAAGCCATTTTAACTATATGGGAGAAAATAAAATATGTTGAATCTAGGGATTAGCTTGAGAGGCCTTGGAATTCAGTAATTGTGGTATGATTTTGTATATTGTTGTGTTCACAGTAGACAAATTATCCTGATGAATAAAATTATTTATGTTGTCAGTTGTTGCCCACTTTTTAACAAAATTAAAAAAGCTAAGGAATTGTCAAGAAAAGAGTCTGCAGAAAACCACATAAGATTGTCTGTGCAAAGACATTCTTAACAAACTTACTACAACAATTTGTTTCCCCCACTCAGCTAAACATTTACAATTTTAAAACACCATGGACTCATATATTCGAACATGCATTGTGAGAACACGTCAGACCGCATATGTAGACCTCTATACCATACCTTAGCTAACAAGATCATCTTTGCCTTAATAATTCCAGGAAGCACTAGAAGCGGCAAGTCAAATAATCAGAAATTGATTACATGTGCTTTGAATAAATCTATTCAGTTTAGCAACACGATTCTCAGTAAACCCATTCTCTAAATGTAATTACAATGTCTAGAAAGATCCCTGCTCTTACCAAAAAAACAACAACCACAAGCTTAATGCTGATGATGATGCCGACGTCCGACGACTTATAACATTTATAAAACAATCAACGCAACTAGGGAGGATAGATAAAAACATATATATAACTATTCGAATAATTAATACAATAGATCATAAAACACGTAACAAACAATCAAAACATCAGATAATCACGATTAGTCAAATTCAATTAGGGGTGTTAAATTTGGATATCTGTTTGGTGTATTTTTTTGATCTTTTGGTATTTCAGTTTATAAAAATTTAGTACCATATTAATATCACATTTACTTGGGTTTGAGTTGGTTTATATACTCATGATTTTTTCGGTTTATTCGGTTTTATAGTAAAACCATAGCTGTATTTATTTTTTATAACAAATATTAATTTATATGATTATGAATCAGATTTACTAAAAATAATATATATTCCTTACTCTAATTTTCAAATAGAATATCTTATCTTTGTATGTTTACTATTTAAAAAAAGTCATATAATAATATTATTAAATAACTATATTTTAGCACAAGTATTTAATAAGAGAATATATTATATTTAATTTGATGAAAGAGATTTTTATAACTTAGAACAAATAAAAAATTAAGAAAATATTTTCTTTAAATATGAACACCTTATTAATAATTAAATCATGTATATATTAATAATATTATTATAAAATTTGCATATAAATATACTAATATTTTGTAATTAATCATTTTATTCGGTATGATCGGTTTTATTTGGTATTGCAAAATTTACACCATTTTTTTAATATCTGTTCATTTCGCTTTTAATTGGTTCGGTTTTATTAGATTAAACACCCTTAAATTCAGTGACCATAACATCCTAAACAAAACGAACATGTATATAACAATATCCTTTGACATAGAGTTTCATATAAACAATTTAACCAAATTCTTAATACTTTTAAATCTAATACTTAAAAATACAAGGACATATTTGCAAATACGTCTAGATACTGATGGCATAATTGTAAGTTCTTGTCACAAAGAAAATAAACATACTGTATTTGTTGCAATTTAAGTTTCTCGTAAAATGAAACCATTTGTTAGTAATGATAATCACTTTCATGATGAAACATTGAAACGACAAAAATATGGGTGTGTTCAGCGCAAAGAAAAAGAGTATGGGCGTAAATTAATTTATAGCTGGCATCAAGGACTAACTAATAATAACTGGAGTCATATTGAAATCTCTTTACTGAGAAACAAAACACTAAAGTCGTGTCCTTTAATGGTGGTGGCTACGGAGGTTAGCACCGCCGTCTCCGGCATGAAACCAACGTCTCCGCCTCCAGAACCCAACAGCTCTACTGGTAAAACCCTAATTCTCTTTCCCTCTCTCTCTCTCTGCATAAGTTTGTAGCTCTCCTTATTTGAAGAATAATTCCAACATTACTCTGTAGAATCAATATGTTTCATTTGCAGATTTCCTTGAAAACGATAGGCTAAAGGAAACGTTTTCAAGTGAAAGTCTTGATTTTGATGATTGGACTTTGTTAATCTCCGAAGTAGAGACTTCCTTCCCAGTAAGTTTTTCTCATTTGGTGGCAAAGTTGAAACCTTTTGCTTCTCTAAAGCTAAAAGCATTGAACTTGCTATCGTAGGATGATATTGAGAAGCTGTGTTTAGTCTACGATGCTTTCCTGTTGGAGTTTCCGTTGTGCTATGGCTATTGGAGGAAGTATGCTTACCATAAGATACAGTTATGTACGTTAGAAGATGCTGTTGAAGTTTTCGAACGGGCAATACAAGCAGCTACTTATTCTGTAGATGTATGGCTGGACTATTGCACTTTCGCTGTTGCTGCCTATCAAGATCATCATGATGTTTGTAGGTATATCTGAATTTTTAGGGTATGCTTTGTGTTTCTTCTTTGACTTACCAATACAATCTTACTTATCATTGGCTGAAAATTGTTTATGTTAGTTTCGTTTGATTTTCTCTATCTATTGTTATTATGATTTGTTTGGGGAGAGAACCAAAGGCTTATTTGTGGAACTGATTACTTTACATAAACATATTCTGGCAGATTATTTGAGAGGGGGCTTTCATTTGTTGGGAAAGATTACTCTTGCTGCACTCTCTGGGACAAATATATAGAGTTTCTCTTGAGTAAGAAGCAATGGAGTTCTCTGGCGCATGTATATCTCCGGACCCTGAGATATCCATCCAAAAAGTTGAATTTCTACTACAAGAAGTATGTACTCTTACAGTTGTTCTATAATGACAGTCATGATATTCTGTTACTTCGAGCTTTTGTGACCTGAGTTTTTCCATAACTTTATTCTTGCCCTGTATTTTTTTCAGCTTCAGGAAGATTGCAGCTTCTTTGAAAGAGAAGATCAAATGTAGAATAGATGTTAACGGAGACCTTTCTTCAGACCCCATGGAAGAAGATTTGATCCCTAAGCGTTACACTGACGAGGAGATCTCTGTTGTTATAAGAGACTTGATGGGTCCTTCCTCAAGCTTAGCTGTGGCAAAAGCTCTGCATGCATATTTGTCTATTGGGGAACAGTTCTATCAAGATTCACAGCAATTGGAGGAAAAAATAAGTTGCTTTGAGACGCAAATCCGCAGACCTTATTTTCATGTAAAGCCGATGGACACTAATCAGCTTGACAATTGGCATAAGTATCTGAGCTTTGCAGAAACATATGGAGACTTTGATTGGGTAGGTGAATGGCTTGGTTTCTTCTTTTGTTTGGCTTTTGCTCCTTTCTTGTTTATATTTAAAACTTTTCAATGTTTAAATTGTAGGCTATTAAGCTTTATGAAAGATGTTTAATTCCATGCGCTAATTACACCGAGTTCTGGTTCCGCTATGTGGATTTTGTTGAAAGCAATGGTAGCAGGGAGCTAGCTAACTTCGCGTTGGCTCGAGCTTCACAAACTTTTGTCAAGGTATATGAGATTACGATTGCTTTTGTGTATCAGAAGGAAGATGAACCACTAGGACCTTACATTCACGTGATGCCTTTGTATGTTCATTGTAGAATGAATCTGCTATCCATCTATTCAATGCACGATTCAAGGAACACGTTGGAGATGCATCTGCCGCTTCTGTTGCTCTGTCTCGATGTGACGAGGAGCTTGGTGTTGGTTTTGTTGAAAATGTAACTAAGAAGGCTAACATGGAGAAGCGTCTGGTATGGATAATACACTACTCGGTACCATTTGGTTTGGATGACTCAGTTTTAGAGATTATCTAATTATTCCGTGATCCATGTAGGGTAATTCGGAAGCGGCTTATACTACATACAGAGAGGCTCTGAAGAAAACACTCACTGGAAAAGAGAACATAGAAACTACTGCACTGTTGTATGTTCAATTTTCTCGTCTCAAGTACATGGTAAGTAATGTTTTGACCCCATGAATCTCTTGTAGCTTCAATCATCTGTCATTAAAAATGTCATACTATAGAGTTCTGGGGACTGTTTTGGTCACTACCTTACCTTCAATGCGTTGCATGTTTTTGAAAGTTTTCTTAATCTGACGGCTTACTTTATTCTTAGATATCAAACAGTTCTGATGAGGCAGCTCAGATTCTGATAGAAGGCAATGAGAAAGTTCCTCACTGCAAATTACTTCTTGAGGTGTGTACCGTGTGTTAATGACTAAAGGTTTAATCCATTTGGAATGATAAGTCTTCTCCCTAGCATCTATTAACTTTTGAAAGATTCAATCCCTGTTAATGTTTTGCGCTAACAGGAGCTTATAAGACTCATGATGATGCATGGAGGATCTCGACAAGTGGATCTATTAGATCCTATCATAGATAAAGAAATATCTCACCAGGCTGATTCCTCTGGTGGCTTGAGCGCAGAGGACAAGGAGAACATATCAAATTTATACATGGAGGTAAGGTTTCTTCTACGGATGGGACAATCTCGATGGCATTTCTTTCTTGTGGCCTTTTCTGTTTTTTTTATTGGATTGAATGTGTTTGATACTTAGTAATTGCTCTGTGTTTTGAGCAGTTTATTGACCTCTGTGGAACCATACATGATGTGAGGAAGGCTTTGGGTCGACACATAAAATTATTCCCACATTCTACTAAAGCCAAGTCGCATGAGTCCCGTCCTTCAGGGAATTCACTCCGAGAATTGATTCAACGAAGAGAAAAGACTCGTGAGTGCTTGAATCATGACCTATTAGCAAACAAAGGCATTGTCGGTACAGTTGTTTCGCCACTGGAAGAAAAGAAAGAGTTACCTCTGAACTCTGATGGTTCTCCATCTAAAGATGGTGCTCGGTCTGACTATATAAACACCGAGACTAATGGGGAGTCTCTGGCTTCAGGACTTCAAGCTGAAGGAAGCAAAACTGTTGCAGAGAGTGAGAATCTCTGTGAGTCACAGAGTGATCTGTCTATGGGATTAAAGTCGGATGAAGGTGGTGAACGCTCTCGTGAAGCAAGCCTACCAATCCAGGACACGCCAAAACATGCTTTTGTCGCCAAACAAGCTCACTTCTCGTCCAGTTCAGTAGATGCTGTGAAATCTGATGCTATAGAGATCCAACCTAGTGGCTTTCGGAGTCCCCAAAGTTACCAAAACCAAGAGTTTCACAGGCAAGCTAGTCGAAGTAGGTACCAGAGAAGAGATTTTAACCAGAGTCATAGAGATCCCAAACCTCGCTCACAGGAGAGACCTCAACAGATGTCATATTCTCCAGTCACAACTGGTCGTGGGGGTTTTAGCCAGCAGATGGATGTTGCTCCTAGAGACAATCACGTAGTCTCACAGAGTCTGCAAAACCAGTGTCAGTACTCTGCATACCCCATGGTTCAACCATCTAATGCTTATCCTCAGGCCCAGATTCCTGGACAGCACATGATTGTAGCCTCTTCTGTCAATCCAGCAGCAGTGCAAAGCTCATTCTCACAGATTCCGCAGAGTCAATATCAAGGCTCCGCAGCTCAGGTTCAAACATCATTTGCTTATTCTCAGCATCCAGTGCAAAGTAACGACCAATTAGAAGGTCAGATGCAGAGCAACGAAGCATATAACCAGATGTGGCAACAGTATTACTGTTACAATTACTACTACCAACAACAACAGCAACAGCTTCTGCCTGAACAACCACAACCAAATCAGAATCCTCACCCGCAACTAGATCCGAATATTCTCTATCAAACCCAAGCTGGAACTCAGCACCCACAATCTCAACAGGTGGAACAACTCAACACACAACAGCATAGCCAAGAACCACAAAACCAGCAGCAGATTCAGTTCCAGCAACAACAACAACAAGAGTGGTTTCAACAGCAGCAACAATGGCAACAACAACAACAACAGGAACAGTATCATCTCTATCTTCAGCAACAACAGTTGCAAGAAGAAGCAAAAGTTGTTGAACAGATACCACCCTCCGTGCCACAAGTCTCCACAAAGGAAAGTGATATTCAAAAGGTTGGCTTCGAACTTTGCATCTGTTGTTATCATATTAAAACATCTTTTACTAAAATGATAAATGATATTCTTGTAGAGTGGAGAATCTGGAGGAAGACATGAAGTAGAACACTCTTCTGACACTTCCATCACTTCCATATAAGTTTCATGAAAGTCTAATAGTTTCTGCTCAATTGTGTTTGTGAATTAAAGTATACTTTTTAATTTAAATTTTTTTAAAGTACATTTCCGTAAATTTTAAAGTCTAGAGGAAGGAAGAATCTTAAATCGAAAGTTTTTAAAAAAGTTGGAGGGCTTGGACACCCGTCAAATAACGTGTGTGAATCGTACAGCTGGTTACACAACACACGTGTTAGCTTCGTATTGGAGTAGAAGCGCCCACCAAAGGAACAATTCGGAGCCGTCGATTGGATCCAATAGGAGCCGTCATAAGTCAGTATTGACCGTTCGTGGAAGTTATGTGAGAGAAAGAAACCCAGAGAGAGAGAGACCCCTCCTCAAGTAGTAGAGAAAGAGACCACATATCAATTAAAAATATAAAACCAGAAGAAGAACAGAAAGCTCTCTCTCTCTTCTGTTTCTCTCTCTCAGAGGTCGGTCTTCGTCTTTCTCCAAATTTCGATCGCTTCCTTCCTCTGTAGTTTTCGTTTGATTTTCTTCAGCTTAACATTTTTTTTTTGTTTTTGTTTTTCTGTGTTGTTTGACTTTCGATGTTCTGTGGTTGTTTTGCTTATTCCCGACGTGAATTGTTGGTTCTTTTTTTTTAAGACAAATCCGCCATTTTCACCCCGGTTTTCTGGAAGATTATTCCTTAATTGTGTTGGAGAAAGAGTTTTTTTAATTTGTTAATTTTTCACTTGAGTTTTTTTTCTGTTTCGATTAGCTTGTCTATGGTAAGCTATAGTTTGAAATTTTAATTCTGCCGAAATAATTTATTTTTTCTTGGTAAACTTTTTGTTATATTCGCAGTTCGAGTTTAGCGTACGATCACTTGATTCGAGTTTAGAGTTGGAATTGTAGCTTTAGCGAACCTTGTCAAGTTTTATTTTTGTTTCTCTGATTTATTAGCTTTAAGTCTCGATTGATTTAGGAAAATAGACCTATTTGTGACCCTTAATTAGGGTTTTTCTGTCTAAGAACCTGGGTTTGCTGTTTCTGATAGGTTGACTTTTGTTTTTTTTTTTTGTCTTCTCGGTTTTGTCTAGATTCCGTTTTGATTATTCAAATGGTCTCTGTTTTTTTTTTTTTGCAGCATATGTTGTTGGCTCCATCCTTTCAGTAAGGCCTTCTTGCCCCTAAACGTGCTCAACCCGAGGTCGCTGTAATTCGAGATACAGAGCCAATGCCATATATAGACATGAAGAGCAAAACAAGCAAGCATCTTGGTGTCTCTAAGAAACCTAAACCAACTATTAGAAATTCATCCTCTCTCTCCAAAATCTCAGGCCACTTGGAAAGCATAACAACAACAGCTACTCTTACTTGCCAACACGATCCCAAACAGCAACTTGGTAAAAGTTTTTCTTTTCTTGTTGAATTATTATGTCCAAATTGTTGACTTATTAGATCATCTAAACTATCTTCAGTTGTCTCTCTTTTTTTTTTTGGTGATTTTTTTGTTCTTTTCTCTCTCTGATGAATGTCAGTTTTTTCAGATTCGGATGCTTTTGCACGGGATGTTGAAACCAACGAGCCCGCTGAAATGCTTGTTGAAGACACTTCTCAGTCTCAGGCCTTTGCATCTTCCAATGATGCTTCTGAATCTGTCGCAAAAATGGTATTGTTTGATATATGTAGCTGCCTTTCATTTATTCTTTTTTTCACACATGCTTGATGAGTAACATTTTGTTATTCTTGTGCAGGAGATGGCTTGCAACTATATAGCAAACTCGGATACAATATTTTCACCTGTTCTGAATGATGAACTGGATGGAATTGATCGAGGTATGTATTTCTGTTACAGTTTCGATATAAGTCTTTAATACAAGAATCATACTAACTTTGTATCCTCAGTCTTTACGGCAGGAAACTCTGTGCACTGGGAAATTCCCAGGTGGGGAGGCGACGAGAGCACCAACAAGATTTGCTTTGACAACCAAACGTGCAACGTTTCTGATTTCTTTATTTCCGACCTTCTCATTACGAGCTTGCCGTTTGATGGGAGTGGAAACAATGATGCTTTCACCGAGATAAGCCCCTTGCCTCATTTCATATTCCCAGAGCAGTACATGTTACTACCGTACTTGGAAGATGGAGCAGCCAACACGGATGATCTCAAGTCAGATGCTGACAACAGAATTAATCTCGATAGCCATGACTTATTTCTGGCATTTAACAGGACGCGATCACATAACATGCAACCCGAGGATCTCGCTGAATCTGAACAAGCTGAAGATTTCGACCCTCAGCTTTTTATAAAGAATCAGCCGGAACTATCAGATGTTGTATCGAACTATTGGCCTAGAGATACCTTAAGAAAGAAGGATGTGACCCTTGTCCTTGATTTGGATGGTATGTCCTCTTATTTAATTGTGATTGAGTTTGACTTGTCCTTTCATCTTAGTCCTTATAATGAGCCCATTCGTTATAACAGCTGTTCCTTGAACTTTATGTCGTATATAAAGTTATGTTTGGAAAGTGAATGTGGTTTGACTGATTTCTTCGTTTTGATTGGTTGTATACTTCAGTTCTAAACTTGGGATCACCCTTTACAATTTTGTCTATTGAGGAAGAAATATACTGCAGCCTTATATTGACTTTTGTAGTGTTGAATTTTTCTGTTGCTCTTTGCACTATAGGTGGATTTGCTACTCTCAACTTACTAAATATATTTCTCTCTAAAATGCAGAAACTTTGGTCCATTCGACTCTGGAATCGTGCAGTGGTGCAGATTTTTCATTTAGAGTCTTTTTCAACATGCAAGAGAACACGGTCTATGTGAAGCAGAGGCCACACCTGTACAAGTTCCTGGAGAGGGTGGTCGAACTGTTCCATGTCGTGATCTTCACGGCTAGCCACAGTATCTACGCTTCACAACTTCTAGATATATTGGACCCAGATGGAAAGTTCATATCGCAGCGTTTTTATCGAGACTCATGCATTCTTTCGGAAGGAATTTACACCAAGGATTTAACTGTTCTGGGTCTTGATTTGGCCAAAGTGGCTATAATTGACAACTGTCCGCAGGTAAGATCTGCCATGGATCTTGACATTTTTCATTAATGTATGGTGTTTCTTTATGCTTGTTATACACTCTTACTAAGAATACTGTTCTGTTTATGAAAAGGCACATTCATTAACTTCAGTTTGAAGACTATCTATGACATCACAAATCTAAAGCGTTATAGACACCCAAAGTTTTCCTGTTTGATCACCTAACTCTTGTCTTTTCATGTGTTTCAGGTGTACAGGTTGCAAATAAATAACGGGATCCCTATCAAAAGTTGGTATGATGATCCAACTGATGATGGTTTGATCACTATACTTCCCTTCTTGGAGACTTTGGCTGTTGCTGATGATGTTCGGCCTATCATTGGCAGGAGATTTGGTAACAAGGAATAAGAGCTTCCTTCTTTTCTTTTTGTCTATATACATCGAGTGCAGATTCTGATTTCTTTCCTTTGGAATTTTAGTGGCCCTTAATTATAGTTCTTCATATCTCTTTTTAGGTCGTTAAGTTAGGTAACCAAAGAATAAGCTCGTCTGAGTCTAGTGAGAGTAAGTTTCTTGCTTGCTCGCTCTTTTAGAACTTTCTGAATAGAAGAACTAGTTGTGGGCTTAACTCCTATTCTATTACTGGTTCTTCTCTGTCAAGATAGATGGTAAATCTTGCAGTTTGTTACAAATGTACAGTTGGTTAAGCTGAGATAATGGATGTGTATAAATGAGTTCTTATTGAGTGAAATCATTTTGGAAGTTGACACCAGTTGCGTTCATGTCTTTCTTTTTGAACTTCTCTTATACTATTAGTTAAACCGTTTTTGTCTTTTGCTGCTTTGCAGTCATAAACACACACACAGCATGCTCTGCATATAGTGCAGATGTTGAGCTTGAATCTTAAGTGTTGAATCTTCATCCAGCTTATATGGTTTATTTTTAAGGTTTTGAGCAAAGTTATTACACTTTTCGCCTCTTGGCTATGCAACATTCAGATAAGAAATCGTACTTCGAGGTGGCAGGGCTACTAAAATGCGATGATCGGTTCAAATCCATGGTATATATATAGTCTATAATATTCGTAAAGGTTTTCATAATTTTGCATGCCTTATGTGCAGATATCATCGAACGAAGTAACGAACTCTTAACTATATTATACGCTTTAAGGAAATGACTGAGTAAGTATGTTACATCCGTTTTTACTTGTCAATTGTTTTTTTTGCTCTAACAAGCTTCCTTTGCTTCTGGCTTTTTATGTCATTCATATCTAACTATTTGGTTTGCCTAAACTGAAGCCATGTAATCTTTATACTAAAAGCTGTTTCCTAGTATACTACTTAAACCCAATCCAAACGTATTCCTCTCTCTTCTGTTTCTGGCCATTGTTTCATGTAGATAATAGACTTATATCATTACACTCACTGTCACAGATGATTAATAATACATATATGTATATCTCAGTTCCAGTAATGTTGTTAATCGGTGAGGGTTTCTTGTTTTGTTCTCCTAGGCTTTTTGAACATCAGTGTGCTGTGATTGGTTTTAAGTTCATTAGTGTGGGTTAATCTTTGATGTTGTGCAGAGTAGTAAATATTCCAGAAAGCAGAGCTCTGTAAAAACCACTCAGCCTCTCTGTTTTCCCCATGAAACTTATCTTTTCAACAGTTGCAATTGTATAATTTTTGACAAGAGGTTTCATCAGTCTTTAGTGACATTTTGTTTGTCGAGACGTATAGTAAACAATTCACAACTTCGCACAAAAACTTTTTGTCAATCACTATATAGTCCACATTATATGAAAACTATTGTACAGTTATAATCTAGGGTCCAACTACACACTCTTCCAAGTTCCAAGTCTAAAGACATATATATATATAATCACGTGGTTTGATGCGAACCGGTTCTTATACGGTCTTGGTTCGACTTTAACTGTTAAAATTATAACTCGGGTTTGCAATATTGGACATTCACAAGAGGAGTGATTCTCACTCGGACCGCCGGTTCTGTCTAAACAAGAAAAAACAGTGGTGGTTTATACATGAGACGACAAAGTGTTTCAAAAGAAAGAAAAATACATGAGACGACAACTGAAACATTCGGAATCGTTCAGAGTCTTTCACCAAAGATAAACTTGGTCTATCCATCCAGACACCATTGCCATTGCAACTGAAGTCATAGGAAGAAGAGAAGATGCTGAGAACTTGTGCGCTTCTCTGTTCCTCGTCGACACCAATCACTTTCACACCGGTTCAACTATTCCATCCCAATACTTCCCTTCATTTCACGACCTTGGAACTATCTCCTTCCGTCTCGGCTTTGTCTCGTGCTCCTTGTCACTTCAGCCTCGTGGGGGCTCGTAGAAGATGTAGCTTCACCGTCCGTAGCACCGGTAATTGAGTTTCTTTTTTTCTTTTTGGGTTTATTTCATAGTAATTTGGTGTAAAAGTGAAGTCTTTAGCAACTGGATTATCCAATAATTCTGATTTTTGTTTGAAATTTGTTTGCTTGATTCCATTTTTCAGTTTTTTTTTTTATATACTTATCTCTTCTAAGCTGTGGAAACTAAGCAATATTTTGAAAAAACTTCTTGACAACTGAATTAGTACATGGATTGTTGTCTTGATTTGATTGGTTCTCTGTGCTCTTTCAGCTACCGAGGAAGCAGTGGAAACCAGTAGTGACAGTAAGCTGGACTTAGTTGAAGTTGGGTTCTTGTCTGGTGTTCATGGCCTACAAGGAGAGATTTGCATCAAACCAAACACCGATTTTCCTGATTTACGTTTCTCTAAGGTAACACTGTTTAAAACAGAAGAGAAAACATGTGGGAAGTTTGTGTTTTTGTTTATCATCATCACATGACCTTTCCTTTGACTTCATAAGCCTGGTAGAAGATGGCTAAAACAACAATTGATGGGACAAGATAAGATTGATGAGGTTGAGTTAGTTGAAGGCAGACCTCATCCCGCTCAGAAGAGTTGGATTCTCAAGTTTCGAGGGTTGGATGATGTTGATCAGGTCAGTATCAATACCATATGAGAGCTTCATAATGATTAGTTTTTATTTAAAGTTTAGTGGGTTTGCTTTAGGTGAGACAACTCGTTGGCGCAACTCTTCTTGCTGAGGAAGATGATCGTCCTGAGCTTGATGATGGAGAGTTTTACAGTCGTGATCTTCTAGGCATGAAAGTTCTTCTCAAGGTATAGTATTTGGATTTGCATGTTATATAGTAAAATGTGATAATGCTTTAGTCTAAATCAGTCATGCATTAATACAGGAGACAGGTCAACTTGTTGGAACTGTTGCTAATGTTTTCGACAATGGAGGAAACGATCTTCTACATGTCTTGCTCGATTCATCCATGGAAGTCTGCAACGGGAGTGCAAAGACGAACCAGCTTGTGTGGATACCTTTCGTAGATGCAATTGTTCCAGATGTTGATTTAGAGAGAAGGGAGATGTATATAACTCCTCCCAAGGGACTTCTCGAAGTGAACATGCGAGCAGATGAACGAACCAAGAAAGAAAGACGTCAGCTTGTGAGGCATATTCTTCTTGCGCTCTTCCATATTGAACCTTTAGTTAACATCTTTCTGTTGTTTCTTAAACTTTTACGTATCTGGTGATTTCAGGAGTGGAAAGAAAGAAAAAAGCAGCAGAAGCGGCTTATTGCTGCTAAAAAGAAGTTATGTGAGTTGGAGCAGAAGCATGTGTTTGATGGATTAAGGTTTGGAGAAAAGTCTCAGAGGAGTTTGCTTGCTGATCATATCCTTGATGTTAACTCCACTCTGCTTCAGAAAGCTTTGCAAAGTATTGATGATTCATCCAAGAAGAGGTAAATAACACTCTTTAAGAAGCTTCACAACCGTTGCAATAAGTTTGTTTTCTCATTTTGGATTCTTGATGAAACTAGATGGAACGTAACTGAGGAAATCAATGCGCTGAGAGCTAGAGAATCGGACTGTACTCTAAATGTATCACGGGAATGTCTTACTTTTGATGCTAGTAAAGAGAAAGTTGGTGATAATTTCAGTTTCTTTCAGCAAGGGAAAAGTCTATACTCTGAGGGAAAAGTTTCTATCTGTTTGGTTCTCAGTGATCATGAGACTGAACAACTGGAAGGTGAAAATGGTGCAGTCTCGTATCTCCAAGCGCTACTTGATGATGAGCAGAGGTTCCTAAAGGTTAGCTGATAATACAAAATCATGATTTTTTTTTGTCTTGTCATTTAGTTATGCTTATACTAGATAACTCATGGGGTTAAATGCAGGAAGAAGAACGTGGTTGTGTGCCACTCATTATTGTTTCCCCTGAACATGCCATTGAAGATGTGCGGAACCTTTTTCAGGAAAATGATTATTTTGGATTTGAATCAGAAAAGGTGAAAAGGCTTTTTTATCCCCTCCAAAGATAGTTTTGCATTTCACTTATCAGATTCTATGCTAACAAAAACTCATGTTCTTACTTATATCTAGGTATGGTTTCTGAAAGAAGAAACACTTCCCGTAGTTTGTAGCTCATCAGAGGAACCGAAAAAGCACAAGATTTTGATGAAATCTCCATGGGAGATACTCAAGTCCCCTGTTGGCTCTGGAGGAGTCTTGAGCGTCCTTGTTTCACATGGGATCACAGACTCTCTCTCCAGCCTAGGAATCGATTATCTTCAGGTATTATCGGATTATTAATCCAACTCATATCCAGAAAATTTTGTTCCTCACCTTCAGATTTGGCATCTTTAATAGGTACACAGCATTGAAACAAGATCACAACATTACATCAACCCGATGCTAGTTGGATTCGTGAGCACAAAAGGAGGGGAGATTGGGATTCAGGTGACCGAAGAATCTGAAGTCAAGAACTCGGAAATGGTATTGACGTTGAAGTTTCTCAAGAGATTGAAAGGAAAAATTGAGTTTCAAGCGGTGATGAAGATGAACCCACATGTTCAGATGGTTGAGAAAGAGTGGATCGAGTCTGTACCAACAGAACCGAATTCGTTTGAGTTTCGTTCTGATATTTACGGAGTCTTGAGTGAGTGTTCATCACCAGCTAAGGTCTGTTTGATGAGCATCACAGTTTAGAACATGTATATGATAAAGACAAAACAAGCCTGATTTTTAAACAAGATGCATAAAGTTTAGACATTACATTCCCAAAATACTATTTGTTCCCTCAGGAAGTGTGAGAACAGAGAGCAATGTAAAAACATAGTACAATAAACTCAAAACCAAACAGAGTTTCTATATTAAGTAGTGTATCTTCAAGACTAATAAGTAACTTAACACTAATAAATACATCACCTTTCTAGGGATTCGACAATATTTCTAGTCATCTGAGCAGTGAAAATCTCAAATCCCGTAATAAAGGAGGGAAGAACATAAACTCTAAATATATATTATTTGAAAGGGTTCACGCCAAAGTGAATTAACTGTTTTCTTTTATCAAATTAAAGTAAGATGGTTTGCAAACTAAGCTCTTAAATGAAAAGAAGTAGAAACTGGCAACAACAATCAGATTAGGAATGGAAACACATTCTTGTTTCGGCTCTATTCTGGTTATTTGGTTAGTTCATAAAATCGAATATTTTGTCTTTAGCAATCCTAATGGAATAATCTGATATAACTACTAGTAAAAACATGACAACTACCAAGTATTAAATCTATACTATAAGTGATTTCGTTTAGCTGTTATCTTCTCCATTATTTTAAAATAAATCATTAGTTTAGTCTATCATGATATTTAGAAAATTTAATTAATGAATAGATATTAACAATTGATATTAAGAATATCTACCGATAATATCATAAGTACGTTTATCTTATATTTAATTTATGGTTTTGATGACTAATATTATAGACAGTTTCTTTGATTCTTGGAATTATGATCCAAAATAATTATTACAATATTAAAATTAATGTTAAAGATAAAGCATCACTGAAATATCTTACAAGTGCTTAACAAGTGACAAGTATTGCAAATACATTATTTTTAGCAAATAATTTGCTTATACACTATTTTTAACAAACCAAATACAGATCCAAAATTCTATTACTTGTACAAAACTAATCGAATATGAAATACGCTGAAAAAGATAACAATTTGAGCCTACCCTTATGATACCTCCATTAAATTAATTACTAGTTTAGACATTTTTAGTTTAATAAAAAGAGAGAAGACAGTCTATGAATTTTAGGCTGAGAAAGACCATTTCCAGCAATATATCTTTCATTAGAGTTCTAGATCAATTTTTTGAATGAAAATAAGTAAATTAAATATTTTAGATACTTGTTTAGTTTTAACCTCTCCAATAATAAACCAATTAAAAGTTCTAAAAATTTACCATTTTTTGTGTCCATTTTTTTTTTTTTTTTTAAATACTATCTATCACAAATTGACACATGTCATTTAGAAATGGTTCTAAAAACTAATTGTAAAACCATATCTATTAATTTGTGTCTTTTCTTTTAATTTAAATTTCATTCACATTTTCAATATTTTCATGCAGTTTAAAATGGGCCTTAACGTGGGCCTAAGCCCCATCCATGTGTTAAGCAAAAACCCTAGGGCTCGCCTATAAATGTTTTTTTTTCCTCCGTGAAGAGAGACGACGCCTTGGAGATCTCTAACGCAAGGAGCAGAAAATGGCGGTCCCGTTGCTAACGAAGAAGGTGGTGAAGAAGAGGTCTGCCAAATTCATCAGACCCCAGAGTGATCGCAGAATCACCGTCAAGGTACCAACTTGCTTGTTCGTTAGTTTAGATACTTAGAAATAACCCAATAGTAATCAGTTTTGTGTTTGATAGACTATTGATCTTGGTTTGATTGGTTCATTATGATGTTTTTGACATGTAGACGAGTTTTCTGATGCATTAATAATGATTCTTTAATAAAATGTAGCTTGTTAATTTTCTTGAATTATATCTTGAATTATATAATAATGCTGCTGAAACGATTCGACTTTTTTTTTTATAGTTTCAGTCTTCATTTGCATATGTATAATGCCCTTAGGTATCTGGTGGCTAGAATTAAACTATTGTTTCTGGTCACTTCGTTTTTTCTAGGGCATAAAGTAAATCTCTTACAGGTCTTGCGACACAGTTTGCTTTAGTTCCATAAGCTTACTGTTACTTTAACCCTGTTTACATTTCAGATTCTCAAACAAACTGCTTGCTTCTTCTTATTTTATTGATCCTTGTGTATCTGACATGGTTTGGTTTGTTACTTACTGTCCTCAGGAAAGCTGGAGGAGGCCCAAGGGTATTGATTCACGAGTGAGGAGAAAGTTCAAAGGTGTCACCTTGATGCCCAATGTTGGTTACGGAACTGACAAGAAGACCCGTCACTATCTCCCTAACGGATTCAAGAAGTTCGTTGTTCACAACTCTGCTGATCTTGAGTTACTCATGATGCACAACAGGTATATATATACTCCTCTTTTCTCTAACCTTTGGAATAACTATCTCTGATATATTATTACTGTTAAAGCTACATTCTCATGGTAATGTTTTGACTTTTGTCTGGGCAGGACTTACTGTGCAGAGATAGCTCATAACGTATCAACAAAGAAGAGGAAAGCGATTGTGGAGAGAGCTTCTCAGCTTGACATTGTCGTTACCAACAGACTTGCTAGGTTGCGTAGCCAGGAAGACGAGTAATCAAAACCTTAGAAGACATTCTATTCAGTTTCTCTTATCTGTTATTGACAATTTCCCTGTTTATTGTTACCGTTTTTGCGTATTGAAGAGTGACTCAATGTTTTTAGTGGTTTATGGTATTAATGATTATCAGTTTAGAATCTTTTCTGACATTTGATACAATTTCAGATTTTCAGCGAAAGTATATACATCACGAAATTGTAAACCTTTGTTGGCTCTATGTATATGATAACTTTCAAACCATAGTTGAAGTTTACTTGTAAATATAGTATTAGAAACCTTTGTTGGCATTTTTGGTTTACTTGGCTTGAAAATGAAATTTTGGACTTGTACTTGGATTATTGTATTTTCAAATGCTTGCAAAAAATGGTATTTTTGCAAGTATTTGTCTGTTTTATTATTTGTTATTTCTGAACAAATTTACAAATTATTATATAATTTTAATTTATTAATTTTAGCTATATAAGAATTTAAGAAAAAATCAGTTAGTTGAACCGGATCTTGAACCATGTCGATTGGTTGAATCGTTAGTAAACCGGACTCTAATATATATGCTGTTATTCGCCAAGATGCTTACAGAAGTGATGAGAGGCCCCATTTTTCAAAGATTTAGATTTCGAACATTCTCCTTCCCCTGCGTTGATTCTTACGTTGTTCATGGAAGTTGCAACAGAAGCTTCTCAATTGCCACAGAGCTCCGACACCGCGAAGTTTTAATTTGTAATCACTTGCTTAACCGAAGACTCGATGAGGCTCGAGAAGTTTTCAAACAGGTTCCCTCTCCTCATGTGAGTCTCTACACTAAGATGATCTCTGGATACACGAGGAACAACAGATTGGTTGATGCGTTGAAACTGTTCGACGAAATGCCTGTGAGAGATGTTATCTCATGGAATTCGATGATCAGTGGCTGCGTGGAGTGTGGTGATATGGAGACTGCAGTGAAACTGTTCGATGAAATGCCTGAGAGGAGTGTGGTTTCATGGACAGCTATTTTAAATGGGTTTCTTAGGTCTGGTAAGGTTGAGAAAGCGGAGGGGTTGTTTTATCAGATGCCTGTGAAAGATACTGCAGCGTGGAACGCGATGGTTCATGGGTATTTACAGTTTGGTAGAGTAGACGATGCTTTGGAGTTGTTTGAGAAAATGCCTCGGAAGAATGTGATTTCTTGGACGACGATGATCTTTGGGTTAGATCAGAATGAGAGGAGTGGAGAAGCTTTTGTTTTGTTTATGAACATGTTGAGTTGTTGTGTTAAAGCGAGTTCCAGAACATTTACTTGTGTTATCACTGCTTGTGCAAATGGTCCAGCGTTTCATATGGGTACACAAGTTCATGGGTTTGTTATCAAGTTGGGGTTTTTGTATGAGGAATATGTATCTGCTTCGCTTATAACGTTTTATGCAAACTGCAAAAGAACAGAGGATTCAAGGAGAGTTTTTGACGAGAAGGTTCATGAACAAGTTGCTGTGTGGACTGCTTTATTGTCAGGGTATAGTCTGAACAAAAAGCATGAAGATGCCTTAAGTGTTTTCTCAGAGATGTTGAGAAACAATATATTGCCGAATCAATCAACATTTGCCAGCGGATTAAACTCTTGTTCTGCTTTGGGAACGTTGGATTGGGGCAAGGAGATGCATGGCGTTGCAGTGAAACTTGGTTTAGTAACTGATGCCTTTGTTGGTAACTCTCTCATTGTCATGTACAGTGACTGTGGAAATGCAAACGATGCCGTTATGGTGTTTACTGACATCTTAAAGAAGAGCATTGTCTCTTGGAATTCAATTATTGTTGGCTGCGCGCAGCATGGACGTGGTAAATGGGCTTTTATCATATTCGGTCAAATGATTCGCTTCAACAAAGAGCCTGATGAAATCACTTTTACTGGCTTGCTCTCTGCTTGTAGTCACTGCGGGTTTCTACAAAAAGGAAGAAAGCTTTTCGATTACATGTCAAGAGGACCAAACCATATCGATAGAAAGATTCAGCACTACACCTGTATGGTAGATATCTTGGGAAGAAGCGGGGAATTGAAAGAAGCAGAGGAGCTTGTCGAGAGCATGCTTGTGAAACCTAATGAAATGGTTTGGTTGTCTTTACTCAGTGCTTGTAGGATGCATTCTGATGTAGACAGAGCCGAGAAAGCTGCTGCTGCCATTTTCAAGCTGGACTCCGAATCAAGTGCGGCCTATGTTTTGTTGTCGAATGTGTATGCTTCTGCTGGTAGATGGTCGAATGTATCGAAATTGAGGATTAAGATGAAGCAGAAAGGGATAATGAAGAAACCTGGGAGCAGCTGGGTTGTGTTTAAAGGGAAAAGGCATGAGTTTTTCTCAGGTGATCAACCAGATAGTTTGAGAATATATGAGAAGTTGGAGTTCCTGAGAGAAAAGTTGAAGGAACTTGGCTATATACCTGATTATAGATCTGCCTTACATGATGTTGAAGACGAACAGAAGGATGAGATGTTGTGGTATCACAGTGAGAGGCTTGCTATTGCCTTTGCGTTGGTTAATACAGTTGAAGGAAGTACAGTCACAGTGATGAAGAATCTACGAGTTTGTGAAGATTGTCACGCAGTGATAAAGCTGATTTCAAGAGTTGTGGGACGTGAAATTGTTTTAAGGGATCCAACTCGGTTTCATCATTTTAAGGATGGGATATGTTCTTGTGAGGATTATTGGTAGACAAACGACCAGAGAAGGTTACAAACTTTGATTCTCTGATGTGAGAAACTTTAGATCTTACTAAAATATAGTTATGATGTCAAATCTTCAGGGGAGGCAACACAAGCAACAATGTTTACTTGAGACTTTGAGAGGCCATGAGACCGAACACAACCAAGAGTGTGAAGATAGCGGTGTAGAGAGAAATCCAGATACTCCTTTAGATGTTTGTGAAGCTGATGAAGAAATGCTGTAAATGATGGATGCCATGAGACTGAGCAAAGTTACAAATATTTAGGCACCCATGTAGAGATATTCAGAAACAGCAAGCCAATGCGGGTAAGAATTAAGCATAAAGTGAACAGGATACTCCTTTCTGTCTCACAATTCTTTTTCTGTTTAGGATCTTTCATAATTTGGATTACTGAACATCTTTTTCTGCAGATTATGTGAAAATTTGGAAAAGATGGGTATGAAATCGGAATGCTGATTCTAACGCAACAACAAGATACTAGGATGATAGACAGAGATTTTTCAGTTTCCCCAGCTGGAGCCTGGACATACATTCTCAGGTAACTCCATCAGCTGAAAAACAGAACGTACATACTAATTAGGAAACGACCAAAGCAATGGTTTCAACTGTTTATTTCAAACTGAAAGAAAACTCATGTAACTTATTTTAAAATTATTTTAAATGTTGAGGGTATAAATATTACTGCTCGTATTAAACTTTTTTATTATTGGTATTTCTACAAATGTGATTATCTAAACTGAACATTTTCTTATAGCACATATTATATATATCTACAAACGAAATATTTTTTAAACCTCATTATATAAAACTGTAAATCAGTAAAGTAATGCAAGGAAAGGGAAGAAAGTGCCTGTGGCGTTATGTCTATAATTTCTCCTTTTGACTTTTTTTGTCTAATCTTTCTATTCAGGTATATAAAATCACTAAGTTGCCTCTGAGTTTCCTACTCTCTCTGTCTGTCCGAGCTTCAGCGGAGAAGATATCCGTAAAAACTTCCTCAGCCACTTTCTCAAGGAGCTTGACCGGAAGTTGATCGTAGCTTTTAAAGACAACGAGATGGAGAGAAGCCAGTCCATCTGGCCTGAGCTTGTAGAGGCCATTAGAGAATCGAGGATCGCCGTGGTTTTTCTCTCTAAAAACTACGCATCTTCAAGCTGGTGTCTGAATGAGTTGTTGGAGATCATGAGGTGCAAGGAAGAGTGGGGCCAAATCGTGATTCCCGTCTTCCACGGTTTGGATCCTTCCCAGGTGAGGAAACAGAACGGAGACTTTGGGAAGATCTTTAAGAAGACTGATGTGATTTATCTGATGTGATTTCTTTTAACATCGTTTTTGTTTAGCCGCTTATGTGCATGGGAACGATGCTGCCTGCGTCTTTGAAGGTGTTGTTTCTCTCAGATATTCCAAATATGGTGGAGCTTCCTTTCTCTATTTAGAACCTCAGTAACCTAACGGACATGAAGATTATAAGATGCATAGATCTGGAGATTCTTCCAACTGGAATTAACCTTGTATTTCTGGAACGTCTCAATCTCAATGGATGCTCACGCTTGAAGACCTTTCCTGATATGTCAAGAAACATCTCATCCCTTTATCTAGAAGAAACAGCAATAGAAGAGGTCCCTCCGTGGACTGAGAACTTCTCTAAGCTCAAATATCTTCTCATGCAAGGATGCAGTAAGTTAGAGTACGTTTACCTAAACGTTTCTAAACTGAAACATCTCGAGTTGGTCAACTTTTCGCTCTGTGGGGCACTGACTGGTGCTGATTTGAACGGTTATCCAAGTGGCATTGCATTGGAAGGAGAGATTCTTGACCCGGAGTTACAAGCCTCCTCTTCTGGTCCAGACAACATTGTCCCAAAAGTAGAGTTCAGTTTCATCAACTGCTTCAAGTTGGATGAAGAAGCTGTTCTTCAACAACTCTCTTACGAGAAACTCATCTTGTCCGGGGAAGAAATACCGTTATACTTCACTCACCGAACTACAGGAACCTCTATGGCCTTCCCTCTTGTTCAGACCCCTCACTCTCCACCATTCTTCAGGTTTAGGGTTTGCGCTGTGGCTGTTTTCAACTCTAATCCCACCTCTGGTACCATTGGAGTGTTTACAAAGGTAAAGTGTCAATTCAAAAGCAGACTCGGAAGGTACTATGATTCCCCTATCAACACGACTACTTCTCGGTATATCAGAACGGGAGTTATCTTCTTTTACTAGACTGTGTTGTCCCTCTGAGGAAAGACAATGCAACTCCAGCTGAAGTGGACTACGATTACGTGAATTATACAGTTTCATATGAGTAGTAGTAAGTTCAAATTAAAAGAATGGGGTATACGACTCTGGGACGACTGTTCGCTGTGGAAAACCGAGTTGGTAGTACAACTACCATTCCACAAATTTGTGAAGACGATGAAGACAATGTGGTTAATGCTTTGATTCATGAGACTGAGGATGGTGAGGAGTGTGGAGACAGACGTAGAGAAGAAGGGAATACGGTAAGCATTAAGCATGACCTAGACATAATACCTTTTCAGGATCTGTTAGCTAATAAATCACTCAGTTTCTAATGGTGGACATGCAGAGATTCTTCACTTCCTCCCTGGTTGAAAAGACGTTATGGGGTAAAAACAAAATGTCATAAACCTTCTAAGTAAGAACCTAAAGATTCTGTCACTGAACAAAAAGGGTTTGTTCTTTGGTGATTTCATACGCTGCCCTTCGGTTTCTAGTTTTGATCAAGTTATGTTTTAGTCTATGAAAGTTGATCTACGATTTGGTTAGATTAAGCCTTTATCAAGTGTCTGCTGCTCTGTTTATTTATAGTTGCTGTAATCTTATGTGCAATAATATGTTTCCCCTCCCTCTCCTTTCGACATCATTTGTTGAAACGTTTTGTTTGTGTGTTTTGTTCCTACAAGAGACTTGAAAATATTAACCTGATGTTCTTGTTTCTATGTTCTGAATCTGGTGTTAAAATTTAACTGATTTAGTAGGAAGTAGTGAGTCTGTTTCTGCTTGTGTCTCTTTCATTGAGGCTCTTCTGGGGATTTTAGTAATGAGACCCTCAAGTATCCACAGAAAATTTAGTTATACGTTTGTTTTGTACTTGGAAGATTAAATTCACTACTTCAGTCAACTCAATTAGATCAGGTAATGGATTATTATGATTGTGTTGCATCGAAGGAAGGGAATGGTTCATGGTGCTTGATGAAGTTAATGATGTTGTCAAAGTGTTCGTTGAGACGATTTAGCATGTACATGACAAATGTACAATTAGCAACCGGAGTGTCAACACTGGCGATAAGATTCGACAGGGATTTAAGCTTATTAGAGTAAGTCTGGATTTCGAAGATCATTATCAAACTGAATGGCTCTGGCTTCCTTGTTATTGCGGAACTAATTTTCAATCCGGATCTAGATGTCACGAGCAGTTCCGCCTGGTTTGAATGTTCCAGACAGCGATGTTGAATGGGTTTCTTAGGTCTGGGAAGGTTGAGAAAGCGGAGGGATTGTTTTTATCAGATGCCAGTGAAAGATGAAGAATGAATTCTATGACTAGGTCGTGGATCGAGTCTTTGTTTGTTTCCTAAGTTTTAGGAGTCAATAAGTAGTTTACATAAGTTGATCAAGTCAAGTTGTTAGAGAGACTTGAGGAGTAAGTTTCGGAGTCATTTGTTTTCTGTATCCATCTATTTAAGGATCTTCCTTCTATTGAAATAAACAAGCAATTCTCTCAGCTCTTGTGTTCTAAACAGTTTCAGAAACAACAAGTGGTATCAGAGCCTCTTACGAACCTGATACAAGTGAGTAACAATGAGTGAAAGAGATTCACTACTGAGCATTCCAAAGTTTGATGGAGATTACGAGTACTGGGCTATATTGATGGAGAATTTGCTCAGGTCTAAAAAATGGTGGGAGCTCATTGAGACAGGGATCACGAGACCAGAAAGAAGCGTGATTCTCATGGGTGCTCAAAGAACAGAACTGGCGGAGCTAACTCTCAAGGACCTCAAGGCAAAGAACTACCTGTATGCATCGATTGACAAGACAATTCTCAAGACCCTGTTGAAGAAGGAGACGGCTAAGGAACTCTGGGATTCTATGAAGAGAAAGTATCAAGGAAATGAGAAGGTTCAAAGTGCTCAACTTCAAAGACTGCGTCGTGACTATGAAGTCCTTGAAATGAAGGAAGGTGAGGCTATTGCAGAATATTTTTCAAGGGTTATGCTGGTGGTAAATGATATGCGTAATCTAGGAGAACAACTAGACGATTCCAAGGTGGTGGAGAAGGTCTTAAGGACGTTGGTGGAGAAATTCACCTACATAATATGTGCTATAGAAGAGTCCAACGACATAAAGGATCTCACAGTAGATGGGTTGCAGAGCTCCTTGATGGTACATGAACAGAAACTGGTTAGGCATGTCAGTGAAGACCAAGCTCTGAAGATTGAAGGAAATTGGAAGTCAGAAGGTGGAAGAGGACGTGGTGGCTCTTACTCCAGAGGTCGAGGTGGGTATCAAGACAGAGGAAGAGGAAGTTCCAGTTTCAACAAAGAGTTTGTTGAATGTTACAAATGCCAGAAAAAGGGTCACTACAAGTCAGAGTGTCCAGATTGGGGGAAGAATGTTAACTATGCTGAACTTGAAGAAGATGTTCTTCTCATGACACATGTGGAAACCAGACTTCAAGAAGATGAGGAACATGCCTGGTTTCTTGACTCAGGATGCAGCAATCACATGTGTGGTACCAGACAGTGGTTTGGAGACTTTGATGACAACTTTCGCACCAACGTCAAACTGGGAGATGATCGAAGAATGAGTGTAGAAGGAAGAGGAAACCTCAGTGTGAAAATTAATGGTATTAATCAAACCATTACCTCTGTGTATTATGTGCCAGGACTCAAGAACAATCTACTAAGCGTAGGACAACTTCAGCAAAGGGGTTTGAAGATAGTCATTGAAGATGATAGGTGTGAAATCTGGCACAAACAACAGAGGAGACTTCTGATGCAATCCTCTATGAGTAAAAACAGAATGTTTGTGATACGAGCACTAATGAAGGGTAGTAAAGAAGAAGGAGAAGAGAAGTATCTTCAAGTAGCTGAAGTAAAAATGGAGGACGTGTAGCACAAGAGACTTGGACACCTTAGTCACACAGGGATGCGTGAGATGGCTGAAAAGGAACTAGTGAGGGGTTTACCACGGTTCACATCAAAGGAAGAAGAACGAGTTTGCGAGATATGCATGAAGGGGAAACAAAACCGTGAGAACATTCCCAAGAAGAGTACATGGAAGTCAAGCAGAGGACTTCAGCTGGTTCACACGGATATCTGTGGACCTATAAACCCAACCTCTACAAGTGGAAAGAGGTACATGATAAACTTCATCGATGACTACAGCAGGAAGTGTTGGACTTACTTCATTGAAGAAAAATCAGAAGCATTACAGATCTTCAAAGAGTTTAAAGCAGTAACTGAAAGGGAGCTAGGACAACCTCTTGTTTGTCTCAGGTCAGATCGTGGAGGAGAATACAACTCTAAAGCCTTTGAAGATTACTGTAAAGAGGAGGGGATTAAGAGACAACTAACGACTGCCTACACACCACAGCAAAATGGCATAGCAGAGAGAAAGAACAGGACAGTCATGAACATGACTAGGTGTATGTTGATGGGAATGTCTGTTCCTAGAATCTTCTGGGCAGAAGCAGCACAGTACGCGGTCCATATCCTCAATAGAAGTCCATCAAAGGAGCTTGAAGACACTACACCAGAGGAGAAATTGAGTGGTCATAAGCCATCAATCTCGCACCTAAGGACTTTTGGATGTGTTGCTTACGCAATGATCCCATACGAAAGAAGAATCAAGTTGGATGAGAAGAGCATAAAGTGTGTCTTGGTGGGAGTGAGCAAAGAATCCAAGGGGTATCGGTTGTATAATCCAGAGACAAAGAAGGTAATCATCAGCAAAGATGTTAAGTTTGATGAAACTTATGGATGGGAGTGGGAAGAAAATCAACAGAAGAATGGTTATGTCTGGGAGAGACTTATAGATGATGAAGAACCTCAAATGGAAACTGCAGACAATCCTGTAACAGAGGAGCAACATGAGGTAACGCAAGAAGAAAGAAGAGATCAAGAAGTTCAAGTGGGAAACTCAAGTGGGGCTACTCAAAGAGAATCTGGTGGAAGACGTAAGCGCGCTCCTGTGTGGATGAAGGATTATGTCTCTGGACAAATGGGGCTATTTGTTGAAGAAGATGAAGAGTGGAACATTGTCATGTTCACCAACAACGATGATCCAGAGTGTTACAGTGAAGCCGTGAAGGAAGAGAAATGGAGAAAGGCAATGGAACTGGAGATAGATTCTATCGAGGAGAATGACACATGGGAGTTGGTGACATTACCAGAAGGAGGCAAAGTTATTGGTGTGAAGTGGATATTCAAAACCAAGTTCAATGAGAGAGGTGAAGTAGACAAGTTCAAAGCTCGATTGGTGGCCAAGGGGTATGATCAGAGGTATGGCATTGATTTTTATGAAGTATTTGCTCCTGTTGCAAGGTGGGATACAGTTAGAACTATACTGGCCTTGGCAGCACAAAGAGGTTGCAAAGTGTTCCAACTAGATGTGAAGAGTGCTTTCTTACATGGTGAGTTGAGTGAAGATGTTTATGTGAAGCAACCAGATGGGTTTGAAGCACAAGACGAACCAGAGAAGGTCTATAAATTGAAGAAAGCATTGTATGGTTTAAAGCAGGCTCCAAGGGCTTGCTACAACCGGATAGAAGGGTACTTTCAGAGAGAAGGATTTGAGAAGTGTTACTGTGAACACACTCTGTTCATAAAGAAAGAAAGCGAAGAGATTCTAATAGTAAGTCTGTATGTTGATGATCTTATCTACACAGGTAGCTCAGCCACTTTGATAGAAGGATTCAAGAACTCGATGATGAAGGAGTTTTCAATGACAGATCTCGGTTTAATGAGGTTCTTCTTGGGAGTTGAAGTAATTCAAGATGAGAGTGGAGTCTTTATCAACCAACAAAAGTATGCTTCAGAAGTATTGAAGAAGTTTGGAATGGAGGAGAGTAATTCAGTGAAGAACCCAATGGTACCAGGTCACAAACTGTCAAAAGAAGGAGCTGGAGATGCTGTTGACCCAACCGTATTCAAACAACTGATTGGAAGCTTGAGGTATCTAATAGTTACTCAACCTGATCTTACTTTCTCTGTGAATCTAGTTAGTAGATACATGGAAAGTCCCAACGAATTACACATAATGGCTGCAAAGAGGATATTGAGATACATTCAAGGGACAATGGAGTATGGAATTCAGTACAAGAAAGGAGGAGAAGTGAAGCTAACTGGGTATACAGACAGCGATTATGCAGACGATGTGGATGATAGGCGCAGTACGTCTGGTTACGTGTTTATGTTAGGAGGTGGAGCTGTAGCATGGGCATCAAAGAAGCAACCTATTGTGACATTGTCGACAACAGAAGTTGAGTTTGTTGCAGCAGCTTATGGAGCATGTCAAGGAGTGTGCTTGAGAAACATCTTAGAAGAGATTGGAGCCAAGCAAGAGGAAGGTACTACTCTATTCTGCGACAACAGTTCAACTATCAAACTGTCCAAGAACCCTGTTCTACACGGCAAGAGCAAACACATTCACATCAGGTATCATTTCTTGCGTGAGTTAGTAAATGATGGAGTGATTGAAGTTGAATACTGTTCCACACAAGACCAGTTCTCAGACATCATGACTAAGGCTGTGAAGTTGGAAACATTCGAGAAATTGAGGAAGAAGATGGGAGTTGCAGTTAAGGAAGGTTAAACTGGAAGAGACGAGTTCCAGTTTAGGGGAGGAATTGAAGAATAAATTCTATGACTAGGTCGTGGATCGAGTCTTTGTTTGTTTCCTAAGTTTTAAGAGTCAATAAGTAGTTTACATAAGTTGATCAAGTCAAGTTGTTAGAGAGACTTGAGGAGTAAGTTTCGGAGTCATTTGTTTTCTGTATCGATCTATTTAAGGATCTTCCTTCTATTGAAATAAACAGGCATTTCTCTCAGCTCTTGTGTTCTAAACAGTTTCAGAAACAACAAAAGATACTAACATTTTCTATGCTTTCCCGCTAGAAAACTGAATTCGAATTATAAGAGGGAGCGTGTCTCAGAGCAAGAACGAGGATCAGATGAAGAAGGAGAAGCGGAAGTTAATTTGTGAATGGTGTGTGGTTTATAAATGTAAGAACAATTGCACCTGGATGATTTATAATATCGTTTCATGTTTTTTGGAACGTATGCGTGTGCAGAGCAACAGTGAACAATTTCAAGAGAGCTTTGGTGCTGTGAATTGATTTTCATAGCTACTTAACATGGTTTTAATAGCTTCGTTGTAGTGGAACTTGCGCAGGTTTTGGACCTGTGACCTCCAATTCATACAAAACAACAAAAAAATAATAGTTATGGTGTTGAATGTCTCTGTTACAGACAAATAAACAAAGACTGAAGATATTTTGGTTTCTTTTTCACTTATATTTTTAGAAACAGCGACTTTCAGCCAGTCGTTGATAATCGTTTCTTCCTTCTCCATTTTTTAAAAGAACAGAGTGTGGAATGGACGAAAAGGAGTATTTTAATCCAAGTCTTCTTCAGTGAAACTTCCAACAAAATTCCAAAATCACACATATGCACGATAGTAGCAACTACTTGCGATGACTTCTTTGAGTCTATCTTCTCAAAAAGTAAGCTTATGACAACAATGATAGTTTTTTTATCACCTCTTGCTGTAATGACGTTCCCTACTCGTGAGTCGTGACTAGGCTAAGCGATACAACAAAGCATTGACGTAAGCAATGATGTTTAGTTTTATTTATGTAGAAGGGTGGACAATTTTACCCGATACCCAAATTCGTATCAAAAACGGATCCAAAATATCCAAACGGAATCCGAATAAAAGTAACAAAATATCCGAATGGGTATTGAGTTAGGAGAAATTGGATATCCAAACTCGAACATATAATATCCGAGTCTGAATGGATATCTCAAGATAACCGCACATATGCATATCTATATATATATATATATACATATTTTTATTTCTAGTTTATTTATCTCATTTTATTCAAAAAAAAAATATATAAATATATATATATATATATATATATATATTAATGTTGTATATCTCTATAATACTATTTGATAAGTCACTTTCCTAGGTATCGCACTCAAGCTAAGTCTCACACTGGTTGATTTAAAAAAATATTTAAATATTATTATTATTTTTTGAAAAAAATTCAAATAATAATATAAAATAAATAAGAAACATTTATTAAGTTTACTAAACTATTTAAAAACGAAAATATATGTATATAATTTTATAAAAAAAAAGTAAAGTTCACAAAATAGTAATATTTCATTTAAAAGATATTTTTGAATGACATAAATATACTTTTGAGGTAATAAATACTTTTCTTAAATCTATATCTTCTTAAATAAAAAAAATCTCTATAATAGTATTTGAGATTTGAGAAGTCACATTTCTAATTGTCGCAGTCACGCTGGTTGGTTACTGTGATACCCCTAATGAATTAAAAAAATTATTTAAATATTAGTATTATTTTTTTTAAAAAAATTTCCAAATAAAAATATAAAATAAAAAAGAAACATTTATTAAGTTTACAAAACTATTTAAAAAAGAAAATCTCCTTTTCAATCAACAAGTCCCGAACAAGTTTCCTTCATCCAAAGACACACTCATGAAATTACCAACAGCTACTGTGACGAAGACATAAGGACTAACGTTCTTTGAGTTTTTCTCTCTCTCTCTCAAAATACAAACCCTTCTTCTTGAGATTCAGTTGTGTGCTCTATATGCGTTGACTTTTTTCAGTTTCTCCAAAACCTTCTGTATTCGAATCGTGTTTCTTTTAAGTCAAACCGATCTTTTTGATTTTAATATGGATTCTCCTTCTTCTTCCCCACCTCTTCGTAATTGGGCATACGATGTTTTCCCGAGCTTCAGCGGGGAAGACGTTCGCATAACTTTCCTAAGCCACTTTCTAAAGGAGCTTGACCGGAAGTTGATCGTAGCTTTCAAAGACAGTGAGATCGAGAGAAGCCATTCTCTCGGTCCAGAGCTTAAACAAGCAATCAGGAGTTCAAGGATCGCTGTGGTTATCTTTTCTGAGAAGTATTCATCTTCCAGCTGGTGCCTGGATGAGTTGCTTGAGATCGTAAAATGCAAAGACGAATCAGGTCAAATAATCATTCCAATTTTCTACGGTTTAGAGCCGTCTCATGTTAGGAAACAAACTGGAAAATTCGGAGAGTCTTTTGACAAGACTTGTCAGACAAAAACTGAGGATGAAACAAAGTTGTGGCGGCGATCATTGATCGATGTAGCAAATATCCTCGGATACCATTCTCAGAACTGGTAACACATACAATTTATATGTTTGTTTTCTATTCCAATGCTCAAGAAATTGCTAGGCAATAACTAGATATTTTGTAGAAGACTAGTACATGTCTATATTATTAAAATTGAAATACAAATGAGATTGCTCCAAAAAATGAAGTACATCCATAAATTTCATTTATATTATGTATATTTCATACTACCAATGTTTAAATATTACTGTAAATTATTATTTATGTGAATAAAAAAAATTTTATAAAAAGAAATTATTTATATATTGCCAAAAATTTGTGAAATTAAATTTTACATGTTATTACCAAATGTCTTGATATATAGATTAATGATACCAAAAATATTTAAAAATTGATTTTTACTAATATAATTTCTAATAACCAGTATAAAAAACATTAAACAATATTTTATAAGCAAAATACAATAAAAAGCTTGATTTCAGACACGAGATTAAATTATGGTTTTATATTACATAATAACTAATTAAAATATAATAATATGTGATTAATTAGATGATGATACATACAAAAATATGATTAACTATATACTGGCACATATAAACTATGATTAATTATATGAAGACAAGTATATAAATATAATAGTGACATGAAAAATAAATAGCATTAAAAATGCATTTGTGTGGGTTCGCGGGTCAAGTTCTTGTGCATGTTATTTGGAGATTAAGCGGGATCTAAGCTTTAACGAATTATTCATCTATTTGTTATATATATTTTATTTATATTAGATATTTTTTTTAAGTAAAAGTTGTGTTTAACTTTGCTAATATATATAAAGGTATACTAAAATAGCAATCAAGAAAACTTGTGAACTTTTTTTTTTTAACTCTGGATTGTAATATTAAGCCATTTAGGCAAAAAGTTCTTAATAATGAAAACTAGCAAAACAAACATAGAAAACGGATACACCAGTAGCGATCCAAAGTAAACTAACACATCTTTGCATATGGACAACTAAAGATTTTCATGTAAAAACTCCAAGTTTGCTTTTAGAATAGTTCAATCCCACAAAATTTGCTTGTGAACTTACGCTAAAATAAATTGGGAGAAAAAAAAAGAGCACCACTTTATTTAGGCATGGGCATTCGGGGTCCCATTCGGATTTTGGTTTTGTCCAATCGGGTCTCGATTCTTCGGGTTTATCAAAATTAGCCCCATTCGGATTATTTACAAGTTTGGTTCGGGATCAGTTCGGGTTTTCTCGGGTTCGGGTCGGGGTTAGATTATCTTTAAAGAACCGGTACAACCCGTTATACTTTCGGATTCGGGTCCCAGTCGGTTCTTTGGTTTAAAAATACTTAATTTGAACATACTTTTTAACCAAAACATAAGTAAAAATTTTGAATGTTTCGGATTCTTTCTGATATCCATTTAATTTCGGGTTCGGTTCGGATAATACCCATAACCCGAAATACTATAAAACAAGATCCATTCGGTATTTAAATCGGGTTCAGATCGGTCCGAATTCATTTTTATCGGATCGGATTTGGTTCGGGTTTTCGGGCTCTGTTTATTTGTGCAGCCCTAACTTTATTGTAGACAAATTAAAATTAGGTGTTTTCATGCACCATGTGCAGAAAATACAATTTTACAATTAAATTATTTTTAAAAAATAAAAATTTGTTAATCTATTTTATTGGATAGATTGATTTAAACTGACTTACACCCATGTAGAGATTTAAACTGATTTTTGAACTATTAATACTGATTTGAGCCGTTTAAATCAGATTTAAAAATCCTTTAGGTTAGGACCAATTTGCCACCGAGATGAGCATATAAGCGCCTCCAAGACTGATTTTTAGAACATTGATCTCTTCTTATAGACTTTGACATGTGACAACTGATAAATTGTTTATTTCGTGTTTAAATGATCTTTTCCTCTTTTTAGGCCCCATGAAGCAAAAATGATCGAAGCAATTGCTAATGATATCTTGGGTAAACTGAATTTATCTCCATCAAAGGACTTTGAGGAGTTTGTTGGAATGGAAGATCATATTGCAAATATGAGTGTTTTATTGCATTTAGAATCTGAGGAAGTGAGGATGGTTGGGATATGGGGCTCCTCAGGAATTGGTAAGACTACCATTGCAAGAGTTTTACACAGTCAACTCTCTCGCCAGTTCCAAGGTAGTGTTTTCATAGACAGAGCTTTCGTATATAAGACTATGGAAATTTATAGTAATGCCAACCCGGACGATTATAACATGAAGTTACATTTGTTACGAAGTTTCTTGTCTGAACTCTTAGACAAAAAAGACATAAGGATAGATAGTTTAAGTGCAGTCAAAGAGAGGCTAAAATACCAGAAAGTTCTTATATTTATCGATGATTTGGATGATCAACTGGTGCTGGATACCTTGGCTGGTGAAACTCATTGGTTTGGATCAGGGAGCAGAATCATTGTGATTACAAAAGATAGGCATTTCTTAAGGGCTCATGGGATTGATCATATATATGAGGTATGCCTCCCATCTACAGACCTTGCGCTTGAGATGTTTTGTAGATCTGCTTTCAGGGAAAATTCTCCACCTGCTGATTTGATGGAGCTTGCTACCGAAATTGCATTGTGTGCCGGAAACCTTCCTTTGGGTCTTAAGGTTTTGGGTGCGTACTTACGAGGTAGGGACAAAGAGGATTGGATGGATATGATACCTAGCCTTCGTAATAGGTTGAATGGAAAAATGGAGAGAACACTAATAGTCGGCTATGAAGGGTTAAACAACAGAAAAGATAAAGCCATATTTCGTCACATTTCATGTCTTTTCAGTGGTGAACAAGTTGATCACATCAAGATGCTACTAGCAGATAGTGACTTGGATTTTAATATTGGGTTTAAAAACCTTGTTGATAAGTCTCTTGTACATGTAAGACGGAATAATGTTGAGATGCACTGTTTGCTACAAGATTTGGGTAAAGAGATTGTCCGTGCACAATCTGATGAGCCTGGAGAACGAGAATTCCTTATGGATTCAAAAGAAATTTGCGATGTACTTGAAGATAACAGTGTAAGTTATTTTTTCATACTTAATTCATTTCATTTATATAGCACTCTATAAGATTAAAATCGTATAATATTTGAAATGATATTTGTATTGTCATCTCAGGGTACTAAGAAGGTTTTAGGGATATCATTGAATATGGATGAGAATGATGAACTTCATATACATAACAATGCTTTCAAAGGGATGCGAAATCTCTTTTTTCTGGAGGTTTGTAACGTTAAGAAATGGAACAAGAAGATGAGATGGTTTTTACCGAAAGGCTTTGACTATCTGCCCCCTAAACTTAGATTCTTGAGATTGGACGGATATCCAATGAAACATATGCCTACGAATTTTCGTCCTGAAAACCTTGTTAAGCTTCAAATGCAGAATAGCAAACTCCAAAAGTTGTGGGAAGGAGTTCATGTAAGTCTTTAATAAAATTACTATTGATCAGTTGTAGGTGCTTAAGAGTGTACTTTTATAGATGTTTTCAGTGACGTGTGGACTTCAGTCACTTGCAGGGCTCATGGTAATGGTAATGTTTTCAGTGATGTTTTCTATGGCCACTAATCTCCAGGAACTTGATCTTTCTTATTGCTCGAGTTTGGTGGAGCTTACTTCCTCTATTCAGCATCTCAATAAACTGAAGTGGCTGTACATGTCATACTGTAAAAGTTTGAAGATTCTTCCCGCAGGAATGTACCTCCAGTCCCTTGATCACCTTAATCTCCGTAGATGCTCTCGGCTGAAGATTCTTCCTGATATTTCGACAAACATCTCAACCCTTATTCTAGACGAAACAGCGATTGACGACTTCAGTTTTATCTTTCGTCTTAAGAAACCAATTAATCTTGGTTTCTGCAAAACGAAGATTGAGAAATTGTGGGCAATAGAGCAGGTATGTACTCTATCTTAGCTTTTTTTTTCTCTAAAAATGTGACTAACATTTTCATAAGAAATGGCCTGCCCTATAGATTGAATGTCTTGTGGGGAAAATCAAATTAAATGAATCACATTTTTTAACTAATTATTAACATGTGAAACCCTAGGATCACGGTATTCAATTTAGTAGGAAAGAGTAACTTCGTAAAAAGATAACTAGAACTTGAACTGCTCCCTCCGTTAAATGTTTGATTTAATTTATGTTCAATGTAAACTTATAAACTGCTAGTTTTATAAAAAACAGTATTTTTTATGTAATTAACTCATATAGTAGAATATATCATTTTATAATATAAATCTTTAATAATAATTTTTTTATTTATACATAATATTATATTAGAAAATTTATAACTTGATGCAATTTGATATATTAACATGTTGTTTTTTGGTTAATTTATTTTAAAATGCAACAATATACTAAAAGTTAAGTTTTTTATATTAGTTTTCTATGAATTATCATTAATTTAATGATATTTTATTTTTTTGAACGTTGAACTCTCGAAATTTTATATTTGACTAGATTAAATAAAATAATATTATATTTAAAGATTATTTTATATAATATATACTATATATATTTCAGTTTGTGTTTTCATTTTCACCACAAAGAAAAAAACTCTTGTAATTAATTATTTTAAATTAATTTTAAATACAATGACAAAATATGTAAATAAAAAAATACAAAATAAATAATTAATTTATTATAAATGCAATATATAAATATACAAATAAATGAAGTATTTAATCTGCTATTCATGTTTCCAAATAGTTCTCATTTATCATAATATTCTTATTTTTAAATAGTATTCAATCGGTACTTCAGTTTTAATAATATAGATAATGTAATATGATTTTTGAATATCATTTTAAACTTCTAGCTTTTTTTTTTATTTAAGTAATTATTTATATTTATAAATCAAGGGCATAAATGTTTTTCTATCTCTCTAACAGAACCTCATGTTTAGATATTTTTGAAAATATTCATTTAAAGAATGTAAAGATGAATAAATGTAAAATTCTCACATATTTTTTAAATTGTTATATATTTTCTTATTAGGTTGAGATCCGCGTTTTATGCGGAATGAATATAGTATATACAAATTATTTGTATGTATTAATATATATTTTGAGTTTTTTTACATATTATGAAAAGATAAAATCATAATTATATATGAAATAATTTAGAAGCTAATAACTATGTATATAATTAATTCTGTATGAAAAAAATAAATCAAATAATCACTTTGTTTATATAGAATCATTTTGTGTTAAATAATTCCAAAAAATCCCTTTATTTGTATGACATAATTAATTTCAAATGATCTATGATTTTATGATCATTGGTATTTTTATAGTAAAATTTAAATCATTAATAAAAAAATTTCAATATTGAACCTTTTTAATAGTTTTAGTAATTTAAAATTGTATAAAAATGGAATGCAAATTTAAAAATTAAAATATTAAGTTCTAAATGCTTCTTCAATGCACATTCAGAAATTAAAATAATTATATATTTTTATATGGTACATAGTTTAATTTAAATAATATATATATATATATATATATATTAATCTAAATATATGTATTAAATATCACTTCTAATTCATATTGTGTTATGATCATTTGTATCTTGGTATAAGGAAACTATTTAATTGTTATAAACCTTAAACTCTAACTCTACATACATCTCCTAAATTTTAGTCACTAAATCCAAACTCAAATATTATATATATATATATATTTATTATATAATCTTTTTTAATTTAGTCAAAAAATTTGTAATAATATTTAATTAATAACTTAGTTACAAGTAAGAGTATAATAGTTATTTCACCTTCAATGAATGTGGTTTTAAAGTTTTCCTGTATGTGCTATTTTAGTGTTATTAGAGGATATTTTATTTTTTTGGATATTATCTCAAAAACAATCTCTAAATTGTTTTTTTCTGTTCAGCCACTTACATCAATCATGACCATGCTGTCTCCAACTTTAAAGAGATTGTATCTCTCAAATATCCCAAGTCTGGTGGAACTTCCTTCCTCTATCCAGAATTTTCACAATCTTGATATTCTGAATATTACAGAATGCATAAATCTGAAGACTCTTCCCACTGGCATCAATCTTCAATATCTCCGTGACCTTGACTTCACGGGATGCTCACGTTTGAGGACTTTTCCTGATATGTCAAGCAGCATAATCCAGCTGTATGTAGCCCAAACAGGAATTGTAGAGGTTCCTTTTTGGATCAATAAGTTCTCTAAGCTCAAATACCTAAATATGAAGAGCTGCAGCAACTTAGAGCGTGTATCCCTTAACATTTATAAACTGAATGAACTTTCCGTTGACTTTTCAGACTGTGGAGCATTGACCGAAGCTAGCTGGACTGATTGTCCAGATAATCTTTTCTCAGAAGTCAGTACTCATTTCATCTGCCTAAACTTGGATCCAGAAGCTCTCCTTCACCAACGTCCATTTGTTTTTGAGCAATTGATCATGTCAGGTGAACAAGTGCCGTCATATTTCACTCACCGTACAACTGGAACCTCCTCCTCCTTAACCATCCCTCTACCTTCCACTTCTCTCTCGCAACCATTTTTCCGTCATATTTCGTAGTAACGTAGTATATATCCGTGTCGACTGTCGGTTCAAAGGCATATTTGAGTGTCGTATCCCTCTAAACAAAGACATTTCTCCTATATCTCAACTAAACTACGATCACGTGGATGTACAACTTCATTTAAGTAACAGAATGGACTCTGCATTCAGATCTAAAATATTGGATCCTCAGGTATTGCATCATCTGAGTGATATCAGTGTCTCCAAGTTCAACTTAAAAGGATGGGGTATACGACTCGCTGAATACTGCTTATCACCAAAGAACGAACTTGGTAATCCAAATACTCTTGCACGAGTTTGTGAAGACAATATAGTTAAACAAGAGTGTCGAGACAGTTGTGAAGAGACAAAGAAAGACAATAAGCGAATGCGGGTAAGCCTCAAGCTTGACCTGAACACAATACTCTTTTATCAATAGATAAAAGGATTTGTTTCTTTTACTTTCTTTTGCAGATTACGTGAAGGGCCACCCAAGAAAGCTCTGCCTCCAAACCTGAGAGGAACACATGAAGCCAGTTTGTGATACTTTGATATTCTTCACTATACATTGATCATGCATATTTTTCATGCGTTGAATACCACCGCATGAGAACAGTAATCGTATTTTGATTCTCTTTTTTTAGGAAAAGACATGATAAAGTAAAACAATTCTAGTCTATCAATATTTCAAAATCTTTGTGTATGTGCTTCCGGATTTACATAAAGATTGAGTAAACAAGAAAGTATCTACGAGAAACGAACATCTAACTTCTCAAGTAGCCTAGTATCTCTCACGTGCAGCTGCTTCAGTTCTAGCTTTCTCTGCAATTTTATTGAGTTCTTCTCAGGTGGCATTGCAGGTAATGGCAATTTCAACCCTGTGCTTATATACCTAAAAATAAACAATAGTGAGTGTAATGTTACAGAAGTGAGTGAGACAGAAATAGAATCGAGCAGTGTTTAAATGAAACGGAAAAGGGATTCCTGACCGTTGGAATGTGGATCAGACAATCATGTTTCTGCAACAGCATTGAAATTCGAATTCCTCTTTTGTCAGTGACAAGAACAAGAAAAAACTCAAATTCATCAAAGAGAAAAAACATCAAGCAAATTTATACCTTATCTTAACTATCGTTTGAGTTGGGGGAAGAATCCTTCTTCTATGCAGAATTTCAATAATCTAACAAAGGTGGAAAGTGAAAACTCTTCCAACCCCCATTAACCACGAAACTAACAAAGGTGGAAACTCTTCCTCTTTACTTTCTCTTCATTATTATGCCACAAAGGCTTACATTGAATTGGGCCAATCCCATTTCTTTTCACGTTTAATTTACCAAGCCCATGGCTTTGTTAATTATCCAACACGTAGTACCTTTGCTTGTGGTTTTCACAGTTCAACAGACTCCGAGACCCTGGGAGGACTGTTTGTGAGTGGAAAACCGACTTGGTAGTACAACAAATTTGTGAAGCCGATGAAGACAATGTGGATGGTGAGGAGTGTGGAGACAGACGTAGAGAAGAAGGGAGTACGGTAAGCATTACCTAGACATAATACCTTTCCAGCATCTGTTAGATTATAAATCACTCAGTTTTATTATTTTTTGTTTTTCTGCAGACTATCTGAAGAAACTTTTATTGTGAATTTTCATGAACCGAGTCGTCTAGCTGGTACTAATGGAGGACATGCAGAGATTCTTCACTTCCTCCCCGGTTGAAAAGACGTTATGGGATGAAAATAGAATGTCATAAACCATCCAAGTAAGAACCTAAAGATTCTGCCACTGACCAAAGACTTGGTTCACTGGTGACTTCATACGCTGCCCTTGGGTTTCTATTTTTTGATCAAGTTATGTCTTAGTCTATGATCATTGATCTACGGTTTGGTTAGATTAAGCATTTATCAAGTGTTTTCTGCTCTGTTTATTTATAGTTTGCTGTAATCTTATGTGCAATATTATGTTATCCCCCCTCTCCTTTCGACTTCATTTGTTGAAAGTTTTGTTTGTGTGTTTTGTTCTTACAAGAGACTTGAAAATATTAACCTGTTTCTATGTTCTGAATCTGGTATTAAAATGTAACTGATTTGGTAGTAAGTAGTGAGTCTGTTTCTGATTGTGTCTCTTTCATTGAGGCTCTTCTGGGGTTTTTAGTAATGAGTCCCTTAAGTATCCACAGAAAATTTAGTTATACGTTTGTTTTGTACTTGGAAAGTTAAATTCACTACTTCAGTCAACCCAATTAAATCAGGTAATGGATTATTACTACTAAAAGGTCCTGTCATTGTGTTGAAAGGCCTGAGCAAAGTCTATTGTCGGCTGACTTGACTCAACAGTAATGTAGGCATGTTGTTGACGTGGAGCAGGTACAACATTCGTATGAAGCTGTGACATATGTACTTGAGCTGGAGGCTAGTTTTGATTGTTGTGGCGTTGATTGTTGTTGTAGCATCCTATGTACTTGTTTGTTCGAACACTCTGGTTCCTGTCGATTCTGTGTTTTCTTTGTCTCTGCAAACGTTGAGAACAAGTGTTAATGATGAGTGTTGTCCTTACGTGTGGCTGATGATTTACTGAATTTAAGGACTCGCTTCGAAGGAAGGGAATTGTTCACTGTACTTGATGACAGTAATGATGTTGTCAACACTGGGAGAAGATCCGACAGAGATTTAAGCTTATTAGAGTAAGTTTGGATTTCCAAGATCATTATCAAACTGAATGGCTCTGGCTTCCTTGTTATTGCGGATCCAGATCTCAGGAGCAGTTCCGCCTGGTATGAATGATCCAGAAGTGTGGTATTTACAGTTTGGTAAAGTACATGATGCTTTGGAGTTGTTTAAGCAAATGCCTCGGAAGAATGTGATTTCTTGGATGATGAGAGGACTGGAGAAGCTCTTGTTTTGTTCAAGATAATGTTGGTTGGTTTTACGCAGTGCTTGTAGGATGCATTCTCATGTGGACTCAAAATCAAATCTGCAGGCGACACACTGCTTCCCGTGAACTCAACCCCTCGGGAACCGACCTTCTAATCCAAACATTCTTCCACAAGTTGGTGGGAGGATACAAAAGCAACAATGCTTACTTGGGAGACCATGAGACCGAGCACAGCCAAGAGTGTGGAGATAGCGCTGTAGAGAGAAGTCCAGATACTCTTTCACATGTTTGTGAAGCTGATAAAGAAAATGTTGTTAATGATGGATGCCATGAGACTGAGCAAAGTGACCACTTGTAGGCAACGTTATAGAGGCATTGAGAAACAGGGTAAGGATTAAGCATGAACTGAACAGAATACTCTTTTTACGCCTCACTCTGTTTTAGGATCTTTCATAATTTAGATTACTGGAACATTTTTTTGCTGCAGATTACGTGATAACATTGAAGAAGTAATGTAGTGACTTGGTGATATATGGCGTTAACTAAGTCAACAAATAGGACAACTAGCATAGCATGTAGAAAAACATGAGAAACAACGAGGAAGCTGCTAGCCAGACAACGTGAGGCTGTAATACTTTCTCCTCTGATATTTATCTTTCTATGTAGAATATGATCACTAAGCTCCTTCTGACAATTGTTTCTTTTTCTTTTATCTTTCTATTCAGGATACAAAATCACTAAGCTGCGTTTAACTTTCCTACTCTCTCTATGGCTTCTTCATCCTCCTCTTCTCGCAATTGGCGATACCACGTCTTCCCGAGCTTCAGCGGAGAGGATATCCGTAAAAACTTCCTCAGCCACTTTCTCAAGGAGCTGGAAAGGAAAACGATCTTTGCTTTTAAAGACAACGAGATGGAGAGAAGCCAGTCCATCTGGCCCGAGCTTGTGCAGGCGATTAGAGAATCGAGGATCGCCGTGGTTTTTCTATCTAAAAACTACGCATCTTCAAGCTGGTGTCTGAATGAACTGTTGGAGATCATGAGGTGCAAGGAAGAGTTGGGCCAAATAGTGATTCCCGTCTTCTACGGTTTGGATCTTTCCCAGGTGAGGAAACAGAACGGAGACTTTGGGAAGATCTTTAAGAAGACTTGCCAGAAGAGAACTAAAGAAGTGAAAAATCAATGGCAGAAAGCGTTGACCGATGTAGCTAACATCCTCGGATTTCATTCTCTGAACTGGTAATAATTAAATCAATTTATTAATCGTTTCTTGTATTTATTATATATATATATACTACTTGGCATGACTTGTTTCATGTTTGTGTTTTGGTCTTTCTTCTTGTTAGGGCTGGTGAAGCCTATATGATTGAAGAAATCACCAATGATGTTTTGAGTAAACTGAATTTAACCTCATCAGAAGATTTTAGGGACTTTGTGGGCCTCGAAGATCATATAGAAAAGATGAGTCTACTGTTGGATTTGGAATCGAGGAAGTGAGGATGGTTGGGATATGGGGTCCCCCTGGAATTGGAAAGACTACCATTGCAAGAGCTCTATATAGTACACTCTCACGCCATTTCCAAGGTAGAATTTTCATAGACAGAAGTTTTCTATCTGAGAGTAAAGAAATTTATAGTAAAGCCAACCCTGACGACTACGGGATGAAGTTGCACTTGCAAAAACAATTTCTCTCTAAACTTTTAGGCAAAGAGGGCATAGAGGTAGATCACTTAGGTGCGGTGAGAGAGAGGCTAAAGCACCGAAAAGTTCTTATCTTTATTGATGACTTGGATGATAAAGTGGTGCTAGACGCTTTGGTGGGTCAAAATCAGTGGTTTGGAAGTGGGAGTAGAATCATTGTGGTTACAACGGATAACCGTTTATTAAAATCCCATGGGATTGATTGCATTTACGAGGTTGGTCTCCCATCTGAAAAGCTTGCTCTTGAGATTTTTTGTCTTTATGCCTTCGGGAAAAACGCTCCAGATGAAGGTTTTGAGAAGCTCGCAGTTGAAGTTGTACAACTTGCGGGTAATCTTCCCTTGGGTCTTAGAGTTTTGGGTTCATATCTGCGGGGCTCGAGCAAAGAGGAATGGATAAATAGTCTGCCGACATTAAAGGGTAGTTTAGATGGGAATATTGAAGCAGTATTAAGATTAAGTTATCAAGGCTTATCTGACGAAGATCAAGCCTTATTTCGCCACATTGCATGTCTCTTCAATTTGGAGAAAGTTGACGACATCAAGCTGCTGCTCGCAGATAGCGGCTTCAAGAGTTTTGAAATTGCGCTTGGAAACCTAGTTGCGAGATCTCTTGTACATGTAAGATTGAATATTGTGGAAATGCACACTTTGCTACAACAACTGGGTAAGGCGATCGTCCGTGAACAGTCGCGCAATCCGGGAAAACGAGAATTCATTGTGAACTCTGAGGATGTTTGCGATGTACTTGAACACGAGGACACTTTTGTAAGCCTTTTTCATAAATCTCACTTTATAATAAACCATTTCTTGGTAAAAAAATCATTTCTTTTGATAAAAGATACGTAGTAGGAAGTTGTTAAGCTAATGATGGTCTCTTTCTTAAATTTCAGGGTACAAAAAGGGTTCTAGGTATATCATTAAATATAGATGAGATACACCATGAGTTGCACATACATGAGAATGCTTTCAAGAAGATGCGCAATCTCCGTTTCCTAACAATTTTCACGAATAAATATATGCTCGACAAAAAGGTGCACTTACCTGACAGCTTCGACCATTTGCCGCCTAAACTCAAATTGTTATGTTGGGAAGGATACCCAATGAAAATTTTGCCTTCTAATTTTTGCCTTGAAAGACTCGTCAAGCTCAAAATGAAGAATAGCAAGCTCAAAAAGTTGTGGGAAGGATCTTGGGTAAGTGTGCATAGATTAAAATGTTATTCTTTAACCGTTTAGGTGACAAACATGTGTCACTAACTTCTGCTTTGTGCTTTGTTTTTCTTTATTGAGTACAGAACCTTACATGTCTCAAGGAGGTAAATTTGTGGGGATCTGAAAACCTAATAGAAATACCAGATCTTTCCAGGGCCACCAATCTAGAGAAGCTTTATCTTAACTATCGTTTGAGTTGGGGGAAGAATCCTTCCTCTATGCAGAATTTCAATAATCTAACAAAGGTGGAAACTCATCCAACCCCCATTAACCATGAAACAACCAAAGGCCTCCCTGTCGCAGAGTTTTGCATGGATAACGTAAAATTTGAGAAACTATTGGAAGGAATACAGGTATGTCTTTCAGAAAATTCACATTTAGTTAACCTCTTTTTACTAATCATTGGTCGAATTTGTTAAGTATTGTGTAGTGTTTAAGTTTGTTCAGGAGCTAAACTATTTTCCATATATACCATTATGATTATCTATATAAATAGAGCAAATTACTATTGGTTGGGTGACGTGTTTAGTGTGAGGAAATGTTCTTCTATCAAACTTAGAAAAGTGAATATCAAACGGACCAATCTTTGCTAAATAGATAGAGGGAGTAGATTTCTTGGAAGATGAGAATTGTTTGATGTGATTTCTTTTAACGTCTCTGAAATGTTTTTGGTTTAGCCGCTTATGTGCATGGGAACGATGCTGCCTGCGTCTTTGAAGGTGTTGTTTCTCTCAGATATTCCAAATATGGTGGAGCTTCCGTTCTCTATTCAGAATCTCAGTAACCTAACGGACATGAAGATTATAAGATGTATGGATCTGGAGATTCTTCCAACTGGAATTAACCTTGTATCTCTGGAACGTCTCAATCTCAATGGATGCTCGCGTTTGAAGACCTTTCCTGATATCTCAAGAAACATCTCATCCCTTTATCTAGAAGAAACAGCAATTGAAGAGGTCCCTCCGTGGACTGAGAACTTCTCTAAGCTCAAATATCTTCTCATGCAAGGATGCAGTAAGTTAGAGTACGTTTACCTAAACGTTTCTAAACTGAAACATCTCGAGTTGGTCAACTTTTCGCATTGTGGGGCATTGACTGGTGCTGATTTGAACGGTTATCCAAGTGGCATTGCATTGGAAGGAGAGATTATTGGCACAGAGTTCCAAGCCTCCTCTTCTGGTCCAGACAATGATGTCCCAAAAGTAGAGTTCAGTTTCATCAACTGCTTCAAGTTGGACGAAGAAGCTGTTCTTCAACAACTCTCTTACGAGAAACTCATCTTGTCCGGTGAAGAAATGCCGTTATACTTCACTCACCGAACTACGGGAACCTCTATGGCCTTTCCTCTTGTTCAGACCCCTCACTCTCCACCATTCTTCAGGTTTAGGGTTTGCGCTGTGGCTGTTTTCAACTCTAAGCCCACCTCTGGTACCATTGGAGTCTCTACAAAGGTAAAGAGTCAATTCAAAAGCAGACTCGGAAGGTACTATGATTCCCCCTATCAACACGACTACTTCTCGGTATATCAGAATGGAGTTATCTTCTTTTACTAGACTGTGTTGTCCCTCTGAGGAAAGACAATGCTACTCCAGCTGAAATGGAGTACGATTACGTGAATATACAGTTTCATATGAGTAGTAGTAAGTTCAAATTAAAAGAATGGGGTATACGACTCTGGGATGACTGTTCATCAGTGGATAACCGACTTGGTAGTACAACTACCATTCCACAAATTTGTGAAGACGATGAAGACAATGTGGTTAATGCTTTGATTGATGAGACTGAGCATGGTGAGGAGTGTGGAGACAGACGTAGAGAAGAAGGGAATACGGTAAGCATTACCTAGACATAATATAATACCTTTTCAGCATCTGTTAGATTATAAATCACTCAGTTTTATTTTATTTTATTTTTTGTTTTTCTGCAGACTACCTGAAGAAACTTTGATTGTGAATTTTCATGAAACGAGTCGTCTAGCTGGTACTAATGGAGGACATGCAGAGATTCTTCACTTCCTCCCTGGTTGAAACGACGTTATGGGGTGAAAACAAAGTGTCATAAACCATCCAAGTAAGAACCTTAAGATTCTGCCACTGACCATAGAGTTGGCTCACTGGTGACTTTGGTTTGGTTAGATTAAGCATTTATCAAGTGTTTGGTGCTCTGTTTATTTATAGTTTTTTGTAATCTTATGCGAAATAATATGTTTACCCGTCTCCTTTTGATTTCATTTGTTGAAACGTTTAGTTCCTACAAGAGACTTGAAAGTATTAATCTTGATGTTCTTGTGTCTATGTTCTGAATCTGGTGTTAAAACTTAACTAATTTTGTTGGAAGTAGTGATTTTGTTCCTGCTTGTGTCTCTTTTCCTGAGGCTCTTCTGGTTTTTAGTAATGAGTCCCTTTAAGTATATCCACAGTCCACAGACAACTTAGTATACGTCTGCTGTAAACTTGGACGATTAAATTTACTATTTCAGTCCAATCAGTTACTTGAGCAATTAAATCAGGTAATAGATTATTGGTGTAGTCATCACCAACTCACCATCCTTTCTTTAATCAACAAAGATATGATACTATATGGCTTAGTTTTCATGGCTGGTCAAAGTTTTTTATGCATGGTTACTAAAGTAGTGATATTGACTCTAAATTAGTTTCATTTATATCTATTTACATGCATGATAACCTCATTACTTAGTTTCTCTGAGTGAAGATTGATGTATTCTCTGAGTGAAGATTGATGTATTCACTATTTAGTTTCTCATAGGAAGCTGTGACATATACGGATCCCAGAAAGAGTACATCTTATAGTGCCCTATGTACTTTTTTTCCATTGTTAGGGTCCACCAGTGGCGGAGCCACATAGTGAGTGGGTGGGGCGGATGCCCCGGATGATTTTTAACAATTCTATGTAAAATTTTGATAATAATCTTCATGCCCCAGTTGGTTCCTTGAAGAATTTTGATAATGCCCCCCATGACATTCATCTCTAGATCCGCCCCTGGGGTCCACCACGAGTGTATGACAAGTTGTTTGAACGTTGTGGTTGCTGTCGATTCTGTGTGTTCCTTCGTCTCTGCAACGTTGAGGACAAGTACTGTTGATTACGAGTTGTCCTTATGTGTGGCTGATGATTATCTGAATTTTAGGACTCGATTCTCCTCTATCTCCAACATTGATTGTGTTGCATCGAAGGAAGGGAATGGTTCATGGTGCATTATGACGTTAATGATGTTGTCAAAATGTTCGTTGAGACCATTTAGCATGTACATGACTAATGTACAATTAGCAACCGGAGTGTCAACACTGGCGATAAGATTCGACAGGGATTTAAAGCTTATTAGAGTAAGTTTGGATTTCGAACATCATTTTCACGCTAGAAAACTGAATCCAAATTATAAGAGGGAGCGTGTCTCAGAACAAGAACGAGGATCAGATGAAGAAGGAGAAGCGGAAGTTAATTAGTGAATGCTGTGTGGTTTATAAATGTAAGAACAATTGCACCTGGATGATTTATAACATGGTTTCATGTTTTTTGGAACATATGCGGGTGCAAAGCAACAGTGACTAATTTCAAGAGAACTTTGGTGCTGAGAATTGATTTTCCATGTGGATGATTATTAGGCCTTATAGACTGAAGCTACTTAAGATGGTTTTAATTGCTTCGTTGTAGTAGGACTGCGCAGGTTTTGGACCTGTGACCTCTTCCTATTCATACAAAAAAATAGTTCTGGTGTTGAATGTCTCTGTTACAGACATATAAACAAAGACTGAAGATATTTTGGTTTCTTTTTCACTTATATTTTTAGAAACAGTGACTTTCAGCCAGTCGTTGATAATCGTTACTTCCTACACACGTTTCTTCCTTCTCCATTTTTGTAAAGGAAGAGTGTGGAATGGACCCAAAGGATTTTTTTAATCCAAGTCTTCTTCAGTGAAACTTCCAACAACTTTCCCTTCTATTTTTCCGACAAAATTCTAAAATCACACATATGCACGATCGTAGCAACCACTATAAGGACAACTACTTGCGATGACTTCTTTTGAGTCTATCTTCTCAAAATGTAAAAGCTCAAGACAACAATGATAGTTTTTTAATTACCTCTTGGTGTAATGACGTTCCCTACTCGTGAGTCGTGACTAGGCTAAGCGATACAACGAAGCATTGACGTAAGCAATGATGTTTAGTTTTATTTACGTAGAAGGATGGATATTTTACCCGATATCCAAACTCGTATCTAAACCCGACCCAAAATATCCGAACGGAATCCAAACCAAAGTAGCAAAATATCCGAACGGGTATTGAGTTAGGAGAAATTGGATATCCAAACTCAAACAAATAATACCAGAGTTTGAATGGATATCAGAAGATAACCGAACATATGCATATATATATATACATATTTTATTTCTAGTTTATTTATCTCATTTTATTCAAAATATTTATATTAATGTTGTATATGGCTTAATATCATATAATATATATATATATATCTACTCTATTAAAATAGAATCATTTTTTTTTATCTACTGATACAAGTTGTCATTTAAATTTAGATTCTTTCTAGAGTGTTACAAATAATACAAGTCATATAGTTAATTGAACCACATTACTTAAATTAAACCGATGGTTATTTATAGGATATAGTGTTGGGCTTACTTTTTTTTAGAAGAAATTATATGGTTTGGTTTTTGGGCTTAGTATTAAGAAAAAACTCCAAAAAATATTGAATTAACTTTCCATCTTAATGGATAAAAAAATAAGTTATTATCTTCAAGCCCAAAGGGTATTTAATATTTTTAAACAAAACAAAATTGTCTATTATTAATCATTTATTTAAATCATGTACTTTAAAACATGTTAATATATTTTTTTATTTTAAATAACAATCACTTTGTTTTGATAAATTTCAATGGTAACTTTTAAATAATTTATTGTTTTATTTCTCTTAAATAATTTAATGATTTAAAAAAAATGTAAAGCAAAACCAAAAACCAAATCTAAAAACTAAATATTAAAACCAAAAACTGAAAAAACATGTTTTTTTTTTTTGCTTTTATTTATTTACAAAATAAACTATTGAAAATTTCTTTAAATTTTTTTTTGTCACATTTTCAGTTTTAAATTAGATGTTCGATTATTTGGGATTTGTTTGTTAGTAATATCAGTTCAAACTAACTCAGCGGGTCTAAAAATTAAAAACCCAAATCAAAAGCTGAAAATCAAAAATAGAAATTTAAAAACTAAAAACCAAAAATCAAAATCTAAAACAAAACCTATAAATAAAAACTGAAACTAAAAAATAATGAATAACAATCATCACCACAAATTTTGGTGAACTGATTTTATCCCAAAACATTTTTTAAATTAATACAAACCCCAATTATATAATTTTTTAATCATAAAAATTTTCCGCGCTTCAAAATCTAGTACTCATTTTAAATACAAGTTAAACTTTTTATTTCATTTTTAACAAAAGTTGCATCTAAAATTTATAAATAACAACTAGATTAGTGATTTTATATTTTCAAAAATTTATTTTCAAATTTATTAATCGTCTAGCATATTAAATTTTTTTTTTTAATAGTTAAATTAATAGTAAAATTTAAAATATATGAAATTTGAGCAATGAAGAATTTTAATTTTTTTTCAAAATCTAAATACCCGAAACTAACCGAAAATAACCAAACTCGAACTAAAAATATTTGAATCCGATCCGATATATAAAAATACCCGAAGGGTACTCAACTCCAATACTGAGATACCCTATCCGAACCTGAACGGGTACTCAAACATCCATTCCTATGTAGATTGAATCTAATGTAAGCTCAGGATTCTGAGCATGATGATTGGAGTGTTACACAGGCAGGAGACTGTGTCACACACAAGTGAGCTCAAGTTGAGTTGAGTGAGAAAAGGCTGAGGTGTTACACAACGTGGAGCGTGTGTTACACCAGGAGCGAAATACAAGGAGCCGTTCGGAAGATAATGACTCAAGATTCTAGGATATTTGTTGGGAAACAAACAAGAAGATATCGAGAGGATCTTTACTTATCACAATAGGATACGTAAGTATATATTGGTGATAGAGTTCATTAGCTAGGTTACGGCTTTGGGGATTATTGATTGCTATCGAGCTTAAGTGTTCAAAGCTGCGATTCTAAGTAAGCAAGTGGTGAGGTCTGTCTCGACCACTGTGCATTTGGGTAGATTAAGAATTGGTCCGTCTCAAGTCAAGTTGTGACGTTGAGTAAATCGGATTAAACAGATCTTGCAGGATTGTTTAAGTGATTCTTAATAAATCAAGTTGGTTTTCTTGGATTTGATTGTGTTATTCTTTTGTGGTGTCCATACGAAATTTCATTTGGTATCAGAGCGGGTTACCTCTGTGGACGAGTTCGTCTACTCACAGGTTGAGATCCGGGAACAATCATGGAAACCATGAAAGAACTGGTGGCTTTGCAAAAACCCATCATGCTTGACGAAGGAAACTTTGGACATTGGAAGGCAAGGATGCGGCACATCATACGGGCTATTGACGAGGATGCTTGGACTGCTGTTGAACAAGGGTGGACTGCGCCTACTATGGTTATGGAAGACAAGTCTGTAGCACCTATGCCAAAGGAGAGATGGACTGACTCTGATAAAGCTGCATCTAAATTCAACTCAAAGGCACTAACTACAATCTTTTCGGCTGTCGACCTTGATCAGTTCAAAATCATTCAAGGGTGTGAATCTGCTAAAGAAGCATGGGATACGCTTATCAATCACTTTGAGGGAAACACAAGTGTGAGAAGGACCAGAATTGATCATCTTGCCTCAAAATTTGAGAACCTGAGAATGGAGGATGATGAATCAGTAGGAAGCTTCATCTCTAAAATCAGCTCTATAGCAAATGAGGCGTCTGTCTTGGGAAAGAAGTATAATGAGAAGAAACTTGTGAAGAAAGTTTTGAGATGTCTCCCTCCTAGATTTGAAGCTTACAAGGCGGTTCTTAAGATTGCAGTAAATACTGATGAGATGAAGTTTGATCAGTTGGCTGGAATTCTGAAAGTACATGATTTGGAAAAAAGTGAAGACACATCTAAAGGACAGAAAGGAGTTGCCTTCACAGCAGAAAACAAAGAAGAAGATAGAGTCAAGCGCATTGAAGAGAACATGAGCTTAATGGCTAAGAACTTCAACAAGATGATCAAAAGAGTAGAGAAGGGGAACTATCGCAATAGCAACCGGTTTCAAGGTAGAGAAGGGGATCGCCCTTCTGGACAGCAAAACAGAAGTGAAACGGGTAGAGGAAACCGCAAGAAAGATCTGAAATGTCATGAATGTGAAGGTTTAGGTCACTTTCGGAGCGAGTGTCCTCTAGCTAAAAGAAAAGAGCTTAAGTGCATTGAGTGTAAAGGATTTGGTCATACAAGGAGTGAGTGTCCCAACAACCTGAAGAAAGATAAAGCTCTTCTGTCATTCAGTGATACCGAATCAGAAAGTGAGAGTGATGATGAAGAACTAATGCTGAATTTTGTTGCTCGTGTGGAACAAGATGACACTCAAGATATTCTCTCAAGTTCAGATTCAGATTCAGACAATGATGACAACAAGAAAGACGTGGATCTGAAGTCAGAGTTCAAGACTCTCTTTGACAAATTTACAGAGTTGAGTCTTGAAAATCTGCAGCTGATCAAGGACAAGGCGATGCTTAAGGAACAAGTCAACATACTTGAACTGGACACACCGACTACTGGAGGAAAGAGTACAGCAGATGTCTTGCAAACTGAGAAGAGCCCAAATGTACAGCTCCTTGAAAGAACTGTCACAGATCAGGCTTACTCCTTGAAGAATTTGGAGACCAAGTATGATCAAGCTATGGGACTGCTGAATGAGGAACTTGAGAAGAGCCGCTTATTGCAAAGAGACTTGAACGACAACTACAAGAAACTGAGGATGCTAAACAATGGATCAGATACTTTGGATCACATACTCTCTCTCGGACAAAATCCAAAGGTTGCCCTGGGATTAGGTTATCAAGGATATCGAGGTTCAAGCAGCAAGAATGCAACAGACGTCAGGTTCGTTAGAAGTGGAGCATCAGGAAACACTGAGTCAGTGAAAGAAGCCACACTTCAGAAGACAGCTGATAAATCCGTGAAAAAACAGCCATTACATAGGCGCAATGGTTGTCACTTCTGTGGCAAACAAGGACACAGAGTTGCATATTGCTACTTTCGGAAAGCTCAATATCAGCGAGCATGGTCACTCCACAAATGTTACATTGAACCAAGCCGGGTTGTACATGTCTGGATTGCCAAAACCGATCTGTACCCTAACTTTAGAAACAGATCACCAACTTCATCCAAGGTGGTTGAGGCAGAAGTTGTTCAACAAAGACCCGGAAAAGAAGTGGTTTGTAATATGGTGGTAATTGAAGAGTGTTGCGAAGAAGACAGTGCCTCTGTTCCAAGTCTCGCCAAGGTAGCATTCACCTCCACAGAAGAACACACAGTTATTGAGATACCATGGTACTTTGATAGTGGCTGCTCAAGGCATATGACAGGTAATGAAAAATTCTTAACTATCATGGAACCAATCAAGGAAGGCAGGGTGATTTTTGGTGATGGTGGAGAAGGTAGAATCCGTGGAGTAGGGCATATGGAGAGAGCTGATCTACCAAGACTTAGGAATGTCTACTTTGTAGAAGGACTCAAATCAAATCTCATTAGCATCAGCCAGTTGTGTGACGAGGGCCTTCAAGTCATCTTCAACAACCGAGAATGTCAAGCAATTGATCCACAAGGGAATCTTATTATGTGTGGATTTCGATCAAACAACAACTGTTACTTCTGGAAGCCACCTAGCAAGTGCTTGTCAGTAAGAGATTCGCAGATTGATTTGTGGCACAGAAAACTTGGACACATGAATACAAATGGCCTCTCAAGACTCGTGCGTGCAGAAGTGGTTCGAGGTGTTCCTAGTCTTGAAGATCACTCTGACACTGTGTGTGGTGCTTGTTGCCAAGGTAAACAAGTCAAGGTTCAACACAAACAGGTATCTCAAATTCATTCTAAATCTATCTTGGAATTGATTCATATGGACCTCATGGGTCCTATCTCACCTGAAAGTATTGCTGGAAAGCAATATATTTTTGTGTTAGTTGATGATTTTTCCAGGTTTACATGGGTGAGGTTCCTAAGAAAGAAGTCGGATGCAATTGAGAGTTTCAGGATTCTCGCACTTCAACTCAAGCAAGAAAGAGGAGGAATCATCAAAATCAGAAGTGACCATGGAGGAGAGTTTCAGAATGAGCAGTTTGATCAGTTTTGTCAAGACCAGGGCATCCAACATCAGTATGCTGCACCACGAACACCACAGCAAAATGGAGTTGTGGAACGCAAGAATCGAACACTTCAAGAGATGGCAAGAGCAATGCTAGCCGGAAACCATGTTCCATCAAAGTTCTGGGCTGAAGCCATCAACACAGCATGTTACATTATCAACCGAGTCTATGTTAAGCCCAAGACCAAAACTACACCTTATGAACTACTCCGAGGAAAAACTCCAAACCTTGGTTTCTGTCACGTGTTTGGATGTCTTTGTTACATTCTAAATGATAAAGATCATCTTGGAAAGTTCGACTCCAAGAGTGATGTTGGAATGTTTCTTGGTTACTCAACAAATAGCTCAGCATACCGGGTGTATAACTCAAGGACAAGAACAATTGATGAGAAAGTGAATGTTGTCTTTGATGATAGAGTCGGTTTTTATCAAGATGGTGTGACACAGCGAAGTGTGTGTGTACCACAACTCAACAGTGAGGATGAAAACTCAGTGACTGTGTCAAACAAAGAAGATGAAGAATCATCACAGGAATCAGTCAAGGTACACAAGAATCATTCCTCCGATGACATCATAGGAGGACTGCAGGATCCGAGACTCACAAGAAAGAAGCAAATTGATTTCAAGGAAATGGTCAAGCTTGCGTGCCTTATGGCTGAAATGGCTAAAGAAGATTGTTTCATTTCACAAACCGAACCAAAGACCTTACAAGAAGCACTAGATGACGAGTTCTGGACAGCATCAATGCATGAGGAGATGGAGCAGTTTGTGAGACTTCAAGTTTGGGATTTAGTTCCAAGACCAGAAGGGGTTAATGTGGTTGGCACCAAATGGATATACAAGATCAAGACTGACGAGAATGGTAACCCAATTAGAAACAAGTCGAGACTAGTTGGACAAGGCTATTCGCAGATTGAAGGAGTGGATTTTGATGAGACTTTTGCACCAGTTGCACGCCTTGAGTCAATCAGACTTTTGTTTGCGATTGCGTGTAAGTTAAGGATCAAGCTGTATCAGATGGATGTCAAGAGTGCCTTTCTCAATGGTCTGTTACAAGAGGAAGTCTATGTAGCACAACCTAAAGGATTTGAGGATCCACACTTTCCAGATCATGTGTATCGTCTAAAGAGGGCACTCTATGGTCTGAAGCAGGCTCCAAGGGCATGGTATGAGAGATTGGCTCAGTTCTTGATCTCAGCTGGTTTCAACAGAGGAGGAGTGGACAAAACACTCTTTACTCAGCATGATGGTGACAATCTCCTTGTAGTGCAAGTGTACGTCGATGATATCATTTTTGGAAGTACCTCAAGGGCATTGGTTGATGAGTTTGTGAGGACTATGACACGGGAATTTGAGATGAGTATGGTGGGAGAGCTCACGTACTTTCTTGGTCTACAGATAAGACAAATGGAGGATGGAATATTTGTCTCTCAAAGCACCTACGCTAAGAATCTGGTGAAAAGGTTTGGGATGCAAACTAGCAAGACTGCTAGAACTCCGATGAGCACAACAACCAAGCTATCGCGTGATGAGACATGACAAAAGGTTGAGGAGAAACTCTACAGAGCCATGATCGGTAGTCTCCTTTATCTCACTGCCAGCCGACCAGACCTGTGTCTGAGTGTCGGAATTTGTGCTCGATACCAGGCAGCTCCCAAGGAATCACACCTAAAGGCGGTAAAACGTATCATCAAATATGTCAAAGGGACACTTGATTTTGGACTTCACTATACCTTTGAGACTAATGTAAACCTTGCAGGATATTGTGATGCAGATTGGGCAGGTTGCGTTGATGATCGGAGAAGCACTTCTGGAGGCTGTTTCTTTCTAGGTAACAACATGGTGTCTTGGCACAGCAAGAAACAAAACTGTGTGTCTCTCTCTACAGCTGAAGCGGAGTACATTGCTTTGGGGAGTTGTTGCACTCAGCTCCTCTGGATGAGACAAATGCTGGTGGACTATGATATTAATTCGGATCCCTTATTAGTTCATTGTGATAACATGAGTGCTATAAACCTGTCTAAAAATCCTGTGCAACACTCTCGTACTAAGCATGTTGATCTTAGACACCACTTTGTTCGTGAGTTAGTTGAGTTAAAACTTGTGGTCATTGAACATGTTTCTTCTGAGAATCAACTTGCAGATATTTTCACAAAGCCTCTTGATTTTAATAGCTTTTTGGGTCTCCGAAAAGCTCTTGGAATCGTTGATCTTCNTTCTTCTGAGAATCAACTTGCAGATATTTTCACAAAGCCTCTTGATTTTAATAGCTTTTTGGGTCTCCGAAAAGCTCTTGGAATCGTTGATCTTCAGCAATGAAGAAAGCTGTTCTGACAAGAAGGTAAGTCCGTATTGAAATCGCATAAGTCTAAGGTACCTTCTCCCCTAAAAACTTTATAGTAACAATTTGTCTAGGTAGATTCGAGATACTGTCTTACAAGCGGTCACACTCACACTGTCTCGTAGTGAAGGACACTCACTTTGGATCAGGATGCTACAACATTTTGACACTGAGGAATGATCACTGTCTGGAGTGGATGGAGAAAACACTAGTCATGTCGTGTGCAACACATCCGACAATGTGTGTTACACAATGAACTCCTGATCTCATAGGAGTAAGGCCTAAAATGATGAGCACTCGTTCTGAATCAGGGTGCTACAACACTTTGTCTTTTGGTGACGATCACTGCTTTGATTAGGCAGAGACTGTTGTCTCTGAGGACTAAGGTTAAGAAGTAGAGGAAGGATCATTCAAAAGGCCTGAAGTGATAAGCACTCATCATGGAATAGGGTATCACCGTACTTTACGTCTATGGTGATCACTGTTTTGATCAGGCAGGAACTGCAATATGTTCTTGTTGCTCATATTTAATAAAAAAAAAAAAAAAAAAAAAATGTGTGTTGATAAAGATTCACCGAAGTTGTAGAGGTGAACATCAAATAGACATGACTGGTGGTTTCAGAAGTGTGTGAGTGTGAGTAACTTGTGAGATAGGAGCTTGATTATCTAGCTAGATGAATCCATTTGTGACAGCTACTCGGCTGAGAAATAGCTACAGATTGGAGTTACTATAATGATTTATATTCGTTTGTTCTTTTTGAAGGTTACCTAGACATATGCAAAACTAGATGTGGACTTGCAATCTTTTTGGAACAGTAGCTAAGAGCATGTAAATAGATTATCTGGCAAATGGTAGTGCTATAATAAAGTTGATTCTTAGAATAAGTATGTTCGATTAAGACTAGAAGATCTCATTGACTTAATGAATGTGTCTTGCTTAGAGTGTTTCTCATGAAAAAGACTATGATTAGAAGAAAACTCGATTGCAAGAACTATTGGGCCTTTCAAGTGTCTTTTTAATCACTAATGCACTAATGGGCTTTGCCAAAAAGTGGTGTATTTGTTCTTTTTGTCTCTTGTTTCTCTCTTAGGTTATATCGCCGCCGCGGATCTCATTCTTTCTCATCTCACTCGACATGCATCAGCGAACTCGCTCTCGTCGAGGAACCTCCGGGTCTCCGCAAACTCCTTCCTCCGATCCAACATCTGGCACTCCTAAGAAGAGATCTCGCCCTGAAGCTGGTGAATCAAGTCGACGTCGATCGTGTGAATCTATCTCCTTTCTTCCCAAAGAACCACGATATGACGAAGGTCGCCGCATGTTCGAGGAGACACTCCTAGAAGACCCTGAGAGTTATCAACCTCCGGCTGAGCCATACAGCCCTATGTTTGCCACCGAGGAAGCTTATGAACGATACCTGAAGTTTGCCGATAAGAAGTTCATCGATCATCAGTATCTCCCTCTTGATGATGAGAAGCTGCAGGAAGTCAAAAATGTTGTGGTTCATTCTGGGATGATTTACACAGCCATTGATGGTGAGCCGTATGTTCCTGATCTTGTGTGGGAGTTCTTAGCAAATCTCCAAGACGCTACAAATGTCCGTAATGGTGGTGGAGTGGCTGTCTATGTGCGTGGAGCCATGTATGAGGTATCTCCGAGCATGATTGATCTTATGTATGCTATGAGCCCCGGAGACCCTAACTACGATATGTACTCCGAGAATCTTGATACTGTGGTCACGTTTCTCACTGAGGGACGACATCAAAGATGGGAAGGAATGTGCTCAAAACTTCTCACTTCTGACAATCAAGTGTTGTACAAACTCTGTTGTACAAATTGGATGCCTACAATGAACCACACACGCATGCATCCAGATCGCCTCAAGTTTCTCTATGCGCTTCATCACAACAAGCGAGCTGACTTTGGTATTCTTGCATATGAACAGCTCATGGATATGGCTCACTCAGCTGACGATCGTAAGCGAAGGATTGGGTTTCCCTCTCTCATTCATCAGTTGTTGCACTTTCAGCGGGTTGTACCTCGTCATGAAAGAGATGAAGAGCTCACAGGACATCCCACTGCTCTTGTCAAAGATGGTAAAGCTGGCAGAGGTATAGGGGGAGTCAGCAAACCACCTAATCTGGTCGACGATCTTCAGAAGGTTATCAATGACATCCGAGCAATTCAACTTCGCAGTCGTAGTAAGTGTTTTCCTCTCCTCCCCGTTTATTTATCCTACATGATTGTTTTATCTAATGATGCACTCAAGCAGGGGGAGAGTATGTTGGAGAACCAGTGCATATTATTGATAGCGGTGATGAGGAGGAGGAGGAGTAGTATCTCTAGTAGTTTCTAGGTTGCCGTATGATGTTTGTTTCGGTCTCAATTATGCAGTGTGGTTGAACTTTCTAGAACTAAGTGGTGTGTAATCTTAAATGCTCTAGACCTTATCAATGAATGCATCTGATTTCGGTTTACTTTGATTGTCTGTGCACGAGTTCTTTGTTGGTTGTGGCTTTTGGTGTGTGTGGTTTATGACAGGTGCTTGAGATGTCACATTAAGATAAAAAGGGGGAGAATGTAAGCTCAGAATTCTGAGCATGATGATTGGAGTGTTACACAGGCAGGAGACTGTGTCACACACAAGTGAGCTCAAGTTGAGTTGAGTGAGAAAAGGCTGAGGTGTTACACAACGTGGAGCGTGTGTTACACCAGGAGCGAAATACAAGGAGCCGTTCGGAAGATAATGACTCAAGATTCTAGGATATTTGTTGGGAAACAAACAAGAAGATATCGAGAGGATCTTTACTTATCACAATAGGATACGTAAGTATATATTGGTGATAGAGTTCATTAGCTAGGTTACGGCTTTGGGGATTATTGATTGCTATCGAGCTTAAGTGTTCAAAGCTGCGATTCTAAGTAAGCAAGTGGTGAGGTCTGTCTCGACCACTGTGCATTTGGGTAGATTAAGAATTAGTCCGTCTCAAGTCAAGTTGTGACGTTGAGTAAATCGGATTAAACAGATCTTGCAGGATTGTTTAAGTGATTCTTAATAAATCAAATTGGTTTTCTTGGATTTGATTGTGTTATTCTTTTGTGGTGTCCATACGAAATTTCATCCAAACCAATCAATGTGGTCTTACAAATTTTAAAAAATAGATGATGTTAATTTCATCACTAAAGTAATGAAATTACCAACAGCGACTGTGACGAAGACATGAGGCCTAACCTTCTTTGAGTTTTTTTTGTTCTCTTTCAAATACAAACCCTTCTTCCTGAGATTCAGTTGTGTGCTCTATATGCGTTGACTTCTTTTGAGTTTCTCCAAAACTTTCTGTATTCGAATCGTGTTTCTTTTAAGTCAAACCGATCTTTTTGATTTTAATATGGCTTCTCCTTCTTCTTCCTCACCTCTTCGTAATTGGGCATATGATGTTTTCCCGAGCTTCAGCGGGGAAGACGTTCGCGTAACTTTCCTAAGCCACTTTCTAAAGGAGCTTGACCGGAAGTTGATCGTAGCTTTCAAAGACAGTGAGATTGAGAGAAGCCATTCTCTCGGTCCAGAGCTTAAACAAGCGATTAGGACTTCAAGGATCGCTGTGGTTATCTTTTCTGAGAAGTATTCATCTTCCAGCTGGTGCCTGGATGAGTTGCTTGAGATCGTAAAATGCAAAGACGAATCAGGTCAAATAATCATTCCAATTTTCTACGGTTTAGAGCCGTCTCATGTTAGGAAACAAACTGGAAAATTCGGAGAGGCTTTTGTCAAGACTTGTCAGACAAAAACTGAGGATGAAACAAAGTTGTGGCGGCAATCGTTGACCGATGTAGCAAATCTCCTCGGATACCATTCTCAGAACTGGTAAGTTGGTAACACATACATTTTATATGTTTTTTTATCTATTCCAATGCTCAAGAAATTGCTAGGCAATAACTAGATATTTTGTAGAAGACTAGTACATGTCTATATTCTTAAAACTGAAACTAGTTTTTGACCCGCGCGTCCGCGCGGGTTTTTGTTTTTGATAACTATATGTTTTTAACTTTTGAAAATGACATAAGTTAAATTGTTATACTTATTAAATTATAGATTCGTATGTTATTCAGATTTGACATTGGTGTGTATTGTTCAACGTGATTGACCTTTATTTATAAATTATGAGAATGTACTTTTTTCTTGTGCATTTATTTAATTTATTTGGTAAAGTATTAGAGGTAAGGGTAAGCACTTCGGTTATTTACTCGGTTTGGTTTGGGTTCAGTTTAGTTAATTCGGTTTTAGATTTTTTCCAACTGAAGTGAACTATAATTAGTTTGGTTTGAATCAGTTTGGTTAATATTCGGTTCGGTTTGTTTTTCGGTTCAGTTTAATTGTGCACCCTTAGTTTAGTTCGTTTAAGAAAAATATATTTTAATACTTAAATGTATGTCCATGAACTCATCACGTGATGGCAATAAATAATAAATTATTAAATTATCAAATTATAGATTTGTATGTTATTCAGATTTGACATTGGTGTGTATTGTTCAACGTGATTGACCTTTATTTATAAATTATGAGAATGTACTTTTTTCTTGTGCTTTTATTTAATTTATTTGGTAAAGTATTAGAGGTAAGGGTAAGCACTTCGGTTATTTACTCGGTTTGGTTTGGGTTGGGTTCGGTTCGGTTTAGTTAATTCGGTTTTAGATTTTTTCCAACTGAAGTGAACCATAATTAGTTTGGTTTGAATCAGTTTGGTTAATATTCAGTTCGGTTTGTTTTTCGGTTCAGTTTAATTGTGCACCCTTAGTTTAGTTCATTTAAGAAAAATATATTTTAATACTTAAATGTATGTCCATGAAATCATCACGNATAATTAGTTTGGTTTGAATCAGTTTGGTTAATATTCAGTTCGGTTTGTTTTTCGGTTCAGTTTAATTGTGCACCCTTAGTTTAGTTCATTTAAGAAAAATATATTTTAATACTTAAATGTATGTCCATGAAATCATCACGTGATGGCAATAAATAATAAATTATTAAATTATCAAATTATAGATTCGTATGTTATTCAGATTTGACATTGATGTGTCTTGTGCAACTTGATTGACTTATTTATAAATTATGAGAATTTTTTTTCTTGTGCTTTTGTTTAATTTATTTGGTAAAGTGAACAGTAAAATATTAAAGGTAAGAGTGAGCACTTTGGTTATTTTCTCGGTTTGGTTTGGGTTCGATTCGGTTTAGTTAATTCGGTTTTAGATTTTTTTCCAACTGAAGTAAACCATAATTAGTTTGGTTTGAATTGGTTTCGATTTGGTTTATATTCGGTTCGGTTTAATTGTGCACTCTTAATTTAGTTCGTTTAAGAAAACATATATATTTTAAAACTTAAACGTATGTCCATAAACGTATGTCCATGACATCATCACGTGGTGGCAATAAATAATAAATTATATAAATTAAATCCAATATAAAATTGAATAAAAACTTTTAAAACCCACAAGAATTAATAAGAGCATATTCAAATCAAAATTCACTAAAATAAATATATATTTTTAAAAAATAATGAATCATTACTAATGTCTCTTATACTAATCAAAAGTCTACAATTAATCATCTCCCATGTGACATTATAAATTTTATACGTAATCTATACGAGTATTTATTTATATCTTCACTCAAATTCCATATTTAAACCTATACTCATTATTCCATTATTATAAACCTAATATATTAGCTCTATTAACTAAAATTGAAAACAGAATATGAATTTATTTTTAAAACTTTAGTATATCTATATTTCTAATATGTTTAATTAAAATAATAACAAAAAACATTAATTTATCGGTTCGGTTTTAATTCGATTCGGTTTCGGTTTCGTTTGTTCGGTTTGGAAATATCTTAAACCAAACTATTTGATAATGACTTTGGTTTGGTTTGGATCGGTTTTGGTTCGGTTAGTTCGGTTTGATTCGGTTCGATTTTTTGGAACATCCCTAATTAGAGGTCTAAGTATACTTGTGGCATTTATTAAATTAAATTATAAATATTTTATTTTAAAGTTGAATATAATATTCAATTTTTATTAAGAATTTTAAAAACAAACACATTAGTTCGACAAACAAAACAATAATGAAACCAAGTTAACAAAAAGACATTTAANAAATATTTTATTTTAAAGTTGAATATAATATTCAATTTTTATTAAGAATTTTAAAAACAAACACATTAGTTCGACAAACAAAACAATAATGAAACCAAGTTAACAAAAAGACATTTAAAAAAATTTAAAAGGCACAACGTATCATCAGTTATCTTAGTAAAAATAAATACAAAAATGAAACATCAGTTTATCCAGATTTTTTTTTTACTTATGGCACTAACATTGAATAAATTATTATTAACTGGTTTTGGTTTAACGCAATATTTTATATTGGGTAAGTGGGAATATTTCTTGGCATGATGTATTACACAATTATTACTTTACTTAATTGACGTTATCTTAATTGAATTAATATATAAATTACTGGCATAGTGAGAATACTTTTTGACATAATGTAGTACAAAAATATAGGGTAGAGAAAGTGTTAAACTACAGTGTTTTGATCAATGGCATATGCTTGTAATTATTAAGGAAAATTTAGGGTAATTATTTATTTGTACTTCAGTTTTAATATTTTAGATACAAATGAGATTGTTCCAACATTTAAAAAAAAAAGAACAAATGAAATTATTTGGAAATATGTATAATAAAAAGAGTATAATTGTGTTTGGGAACATAGATATTAGTATTTTTCTTTTATTAATATTTTTTAATAATTTCATTAACATGAATAGTAGTGTTCTTTTTTTATTAGATTTAAGAATCATTTTGAACGAGTAATACTGACTTGAGCCGTTTAAATCAGATTTAAGAATCATTTTGGTTAGAACCAATTTGCCACCGAGATGAGCATATAAACGCCTCCAAGACTGATTTTTAGAACATTGATGATCTTTTCTTATAGACTTTGACATGTGACAACTGATAAATTGTTTATTTCGTGTTTAAATGATCTTTTCCTCTTGTTAGGACTCATGAAGCAAAAATGGTCGAAGCAATTGCTAATGATATCTTGGGTAAACTGAATTTATCTCCATCGAAGGACTTTGAGGAGTTTATTGGAATGGAAGATCATATTGCAAATATGAGTGTTTTATTGCATTTAGAATCTGAGGAAGTGAGGATGGTTGGGATATGGGGCTCCTCAGGAATTGGTAAGACTACCATTGCAAGAGTTTTACATAGTCAACTCTCTCGCCAGTTCCAAGGTAGTGTTTTCATAGACAGAGCTTTCGTATATAAGACTATGGAAATTTATAATAACGCCAACCCGGACGATTATAACATGAAGTTACATTTGTTACGAAGTTTCTTGTCTGAACTCTTAGACAAAAAAGACATAAGGATAGATAGTTTAAGTGCAGTCAAAGAGAGGCTAAAAAACCAGAAAGTTCTTATATTCATTGATGATTTGTATGATCAACTGGTGTTGGATACGTTGGCTGGTCAAACTCATTGGTTTGGTTCTGGGAGCAGAATCATTGTGATTACAAAAGATAGGCATTTCTTAAGGGCCCATGGGATTGATCATATATATGAGGTATGCCTCCCATCTACAAACCTTGCTCTTGAGATGTTTTGTAGATCTGCTTTCAGGCAAAATTCTCCACCTGCTGATTTGATGGAGCTTGCTTCCGAAATCGCATTGTGTGCCGGAAACCTTCCTTTGGGTCTCAAGGTTTTGGGTGCGTACTTACGAGGTAGGGACAAAGAGGATTGGATGGATATGATACCGAGCCTTCGTAATAGGTTGAATGGAAAAATTGAGAGAACACTAATAGTCAGCTATGAAGGGTTGAACAACAATAAAGATAAAGAAATATTTCGTCACATTTCATGTCTTTTCAATGGTGAAAAAGTTGATCACATCAAGATGCTACTAGCAGATAGTGACTTGGATTTTAATATTGGGTTTAAAAACCTTGTTGATAAGTCTCTTGTACATGTAAGACGAAATAATGTTGAGATGCACTGTTTGCTACAAGATATGGGTAAAGAGATTGTCCGTGCACAATCTGATGAGCCTGGAGAACGAGAATTCCTTATGGATTCAAAAGAAATTTGCGATGTACTTGAAGATAACAGTGTAAGTTTTTTTTTTCATACTTAATTCATTTCATTTATATAGCACTCTATAAGATTAAAATCATATAATCTTTGAAATGATATTTGTATTGTCATCTCAGGGTACTAAGAAGGTTTTAGGGATATCATTGAATATGGATGAGAATGATGAACTTCATATACATAACAATGCTTTCAAAGGGATGCGAAATCTCCTTTTTCTGGAGGTTTGTAACGGTAAGAAATGGAACAAGAAGATGAGATGGTTTTTACCAAAAGGCTTTGACTATCTGCCCCCTAAACTTAGATTCTTGAGATTGGACGGATATCCAATGAAACATATGCCTACGAATTTTCGTCCTGAAAACCTTGTCAAGCTTCAAATGCGGGATAGCAAACTCCAAAAGTTGTGGGAAGGGGTTCATGTAAGTCTTTAATAAAATTACTATTGATCAGTTGTAGGTGCTTAAGAGTGTACTTTTATAGATGTTTTCAGTTGACGTGTGGACTTCAGTCACTTGCAGGGCTCATGGTAATGGATTTGAAAGAATCTAAAAATCTGGAAGAAGTACCAGATCTTTCTCTGGCCACTAATCTCCAGACACTTGATCTTTCTTATTGCTCGAGTTTGGTGGAGCTTACTTCCTCTATTCAGTATCTCAAAAAACTGAAGTGGCTGCATATGTCATACTGTGAAAATTTGAAGACTCTTCCCACAGGGATGTACCTCCAGTCTCTTGATCACCTTATCCTCGGTGGGTGCTCTCGGCTGAAGATTCTTCCTGATATTTCGACAAACATCTCAACCCTTATTCTAGACGAAACAGGGATTGACGAGTTCGGTTTTATCTTTCGTCTTAAGAAACCAATTAGTCTTGGTTTCTGCAAAACGAAGATTGAGAAATTGTGGGCAATGGAGCAGGTATGTACTCTATCTTAGCTTTTTTTTTTTTTTTTTTTAAATGTGACTAACATTTTTATAAGAAATGGCCTGCCCTATAGATTGAATGTCTTGTGGGGAAAATCAAAATAAATTAAGGGTAATTCTCTCAAATAACCCAATTTTAAGTTTTAATCACAAACTAGATGTTGATCCGCGTCTCCGCGCGGGTGTTTGATTTAACTTGTGTTCAACGTAAATTCATGAACCGCTGATTTATAAAATAATAATAATAATAATATATATATGTTTTGTAATTTACATATATAATTTTTTTTATTTGTACATAATAGTATAATAACAATTTTATAACTTGATGTAATTTTACGAATTATATATTAACCTGTTATTTGTTTTGTTAATTTATTTTAAAATACAATAATATACTGATTTTTTAAAAGTTTTCTATGAATTATTATTAATTTTATAATATTTTGTTTTCTTCAAAATTGAACTCTCTGATTTTTTTAATAATTTAAATAAAGTAATACTATATTTAATTTTTTTATATAATATATACTATATTTTAATTGATATTCCTATCTTTTCAATAACACTATCAGCTTTAGAACTATAATTAATTAATTTAAATTAATTTTAAATGTAGTGGTGAAATCTGTAAATAAAAAGAAATACAAAAAAAAAAATTATTTATTGTAAATACAATTGCTAAATCTCTATAATATTATTTGAGAAGTCAGTTTCCTATGTGTCGCGCTCACATTAACTTTCGTGATGGTTGATTACGTAGATACCCTTAATGAATTGTTAGATTTTAAGATTATTCTTAATTTTTTTATTTAGTTTCCTTTTTAACTTTTTCCAAATAACTTATATAATAAAAAGGAAACATTTCTAAAATTTTTAAATAAAATTAAAAACGAAAATATATGTTTATAATATGATTTTATTAAAAAGGAAATTTCACAAAATAGTAATACCGCTACTAATATATATTTTAAATAACATAAAATATATTTTCACAATAATAAAAATATATATGTTCATGAATATTCAGAAATTTATCAGTTACACTTTGTTTTATAATATTTTTTTAGAAATCAACATATAATTTAATAAATATTTGAAATACATGTATATTTAAGCGATAAATAAAACTAATTTGATTTGACTAAACTAAAATAAAGAGTAAATAAATATTATGAAAATACATGTATATCTAAGTGATAATAAAACTAATTTGATTTTATTTAATTAAAATAAAAAGTAATTATACTTCAAATCTTAGTTTAAAAAATATATTTAACTCAATATACTCACAAAATGAATGACTCGACTAATCTAATTTATATCCAAAATTAAACATCTAACTACAATGAGAACATATAATTTTATAATAATAATAATAATAATAATAATAATAATAATAATCTATTTGATTTTATACATATAAATTATAGGTTGACTCAAATCATATTAAAACATTAAAGAGAAAATAATAACCAGTTACAATTTAATTCTTTTGTAGAATTTATATATATGCATGAGACTTCAAAATATTATCATTATATTTATTTATGTAATTTTGAATCAAACACTTCAGTTTATTATTTATTTCATTTTAAGCACAATATATATTAAGTTATACATACTTTAACTATAATATATTTACATATCTAAGACAATAACAAACCGTAATGTAAATAAGAAAATTAATCAAAGTTTTATTATATTTAGAATAAAAAATATTATAGCTAAATTCAAAAATAGATATTATCCAATATACCAAATTGTTAAAACCGACTATTGATCCAAAAAATAATTAAACCAACAATAATATATCCAAAGTCATATGTATAATTAGAATAATATAAATTATACATATAAATTTATTTAAAACTAAAAGGATCGAGCATACTTAGCTAAAAAATCAATAGATCAGCCTTTTGATGCAAAAAAAAAATTAATACCCGTGCATGAACACGGGAAAATCAATTATTATAAAATTCTACTTTTATGAATATTAATACCCGTGCTAATATTATAGCTAAATTCAAAAATAGATATTATCCAATATACCAAATTGTTAAAACCGACTATTGATCCAAAAAATAATTAAACCAACAATAATATATCCAAAGTCATATGTATAATTAGAATAATATAAATTATACATATAAATTTATTTAAAACTAAAAGGATCGAGCATACTTAGCTAAAAAAATCAATAGATCAGCCTTTTGATGCAAAAAAAAACTTAATACCCGTGCATGAACATGGGAAAAATCAATTATTATAAAATTTTACTTTTATGAATATTAATACCCGTGCATGAGCACGGGAAAATCACCTAGTATGTAAATAAAAGGAAATACTAAAAGGACACTACTATACATGTTTCCAAACATAATTATTTTTAATATTGCTATCCTTGTGTCCAAACAGTACCAAAAGGTACTTAAGTTTTAATAATATAGACTAGATCTTAACCCGCTCGACTGGACGGGTCTTTGTTTTTATGGTATATTTAACATTTCAAAATTATAATTTAATGGTTCCAATTTTACTAAGTAATAGTATAGTATTTAAACATTGTATTTTATCATTGTATTGTGTAACATGGACGTCGTAAAATGTTATGACCCGTAAACATTTTAGTAATAGTTTATAAAAAACATTTTGGCTAAATTTGGTGCAAAGTTATATACACTAAATAATTTAGTCAAATTTTTAAGTTAAATTTTTAATGAAGAATTGAAAGGCTAGTATATCACTGTTAAAAACTTATAACAATAGTCAATATAAATTATATAAATAAACATATATTATTCTTGATTTATTCTAAAAACATTTAGAACATGAATACATATATGTATAAATAATTTTCAGAAGTAAAGTAATATCAATGATAGAAAATCCAAAAACAATAATAAGAGTACCTTGGCCCGCAGTAATCTTTAGTTTAATAAATAAGTCCATTAGATTTGTAAGATATCCTTGTTTCTAATCATCATAATTTTAAATATTTCCTATTCATGTTTCCAAACACTTAACTTTTTGTACTTCAGCTTTAATAGTATAGACTAGAACTTGACCCGCACTCCCGTGCAGATGTTTGATTTAACTTGTGTTTAACGTAAATTCATAAACCGTTGGTTTTTTACAATTTTTTTTTATGTTTTGTAATTTACATATAAAGTAAAATATGTTATTTTATAATATAAATATTTAATAATAATTTTTATTTGTACATAGTAGTGTATTAGAAATTTTATAACTTGATGCAGTTTAATGTAATCATACTATTCATATACTAACATGTTGTTTTTTTGTTAATTTATTTTAAAATAAAATAACATACTAAATTTTTTTTTTAATTAGTTTTCTATGAATTATCATTAATTTTATGATTTTTTTAAATTGAACTCACACAATTTTATATTTGACTAAATTAAATAAGGTAATATTATATTTAAAAATTATTTTATATAATGTATACTATATATTTCGGTTTATGTTTTTATTTTCATCTCAAAGAAAGAAAAATCATTGAAATTAATTAACTTAAACTGATTTTAAATGCAATGACATAATCTGTAAATAAAAAGAAATATAAAAGGAAAGTATTTAATTTATTGTAAATACAATGACTAAATGTACAAATAAAAGAAAATACTTAATCTATTATCCATGTTTCCAAACAATGTTTCATTTATTTTGCTATCCTTATTTCCAAACAGTACTAAAAGGTACTTCAGTTTTAATAATATAGATATAGACCTCAAAAATTAAAATGACTAAAATAACACTTTTTTGACTCTGTTTATGGTAGTAATATGGTATTTATCCGTGTCGAATGTCGGTTCAGAGGCATATTTGGGGACAGCTTTGATTCTTTTGGCCAGCAACAACTCTTTTGGACAGATAAGAAGGATAGTCATCTGTTTATATTGGATTGTCGGTTCCCTCTAAACAAAGACATTTCTCCTATATCTCAACTAAACTACGATCACGTGGATGTACAACTTCATTTAAGTAATAGAATGGACTCTGCATTCAGATCTAAAATATTGGATCCTCAGTACTTGCATCATCTGAGTATTATTCCTGAGTCCAAGTTCAACTTAAAAGGATGGGGTATACGACTCGCTGAGGACTACTTATCACCGAAGAACCAACTTGGTGATCCAAATACTCTTCCACGAGTTTGTGAGGACAATATAGTTAAACAAGAGTGTCGAGACAGTTGTGAAGAGACAGAACAAAACAATAAGCGAATGCGGGTAAGCCTCAAGCATGACCTGAACACAATACTCTTTTAGCAATAGATATCTAGATTTGTTTCTTTTTCTTTATTTTGCAGATTACGTGAAGGGCCACCTAAGAAAGCTTTGCCTCCAAACCGGAGAGGAACACATGAAGCCAGTTTGTGATACTTTGATATTCTTCACTACACTGATCATGCATATTTTTCATGCGTTGAATACCACCGCATGAGAACAGTAATCGTATTTTGATTCTCTTTTTTTAGGAAAAGACATGATAAAGTAAAACAATTCTAGTCGATCAATATTTCAAAATCTTTGTGTATGTGCTTCCGGATTTACATAAAGATTGAGAAAACAAGAAAGTATCTACGAGAAACGAACATCTAACTTCTCAAGTAGCCTAGTATCTCTCACGTGCAGCTGCTTCAGTTCTAGCTTTCTCTGCAATTTTATTGAGTTCTTCTCAGGTGGCATTGCAGGTAATGGAAATTTCAACCCTGTGCTTATATACCTAAAAAAATAAACAATAGTGAGTGTAATGTTACAGAAGTGAGTGAGACAGAAATAGAACCGAGCAGTGTTTAAATGAAACGGAAAAGGGATTCCTGACCGTTGGAATGTGGATCAGACAATCATGTTTCTGCAACAGCATTGAAATTCGAATTCCTCTTTTGTCAGTGACAAGAACAAGAAAAAACTCAAATTCATCAAAGAGAAAAAACATCAAGCAAATTTATACCTTATCTTAACTATCGTTTGAGTTGGGGGAAGAATCCTTCTTCTATGCAGAATTTCAATAATCTAACAAAGGTGGAAAGTGAAAACTCTATTTTTGATCAAGTTATGTCTTAGTCTATGATCATTGATCTACGGTTTGGTTAGATTAAGCATTTATCAAGTGTTTGCTGCTTTGTTTATTTATAGTTTGCTGTAATCTTATGTGCAATATTATGTTATCCCCCCTCTCCCCTCGACTTCATTTGTTGAAACGTTTTGTTTTGTTCCTACAAGAGACTTGAAAATACTAGCCTGATGTTCTTGTTCCTGTGTTCTGAATCTGGTGTTAAAATTTAACTGATTTGGTTGGAAGTAGGGAGTCTGTTTCTGCTTGTGTCTCTTTCCTTGAGGCTCTTCTGGGGTTTTTAGTTATACGTTTGTTTTGTACTTGGAAGATTAAAGTCACTACTTCAGTCAACTCAGTTAAATCAGGTAATGGATTATGACTACTAAAGGTCATGTCATTGTGTTGAAGGCCTGAGCAAAGTCTATTGTCGGGTGACTTGACTCAACAGTAATGTAGGCATGTTGTTGATGTTGTTGACGTGGAGCAGGTACAACATTCGTAGGAAGCTGTGACATATGTACTTGAGCTGGAGGCTAGTTTTGATTGTTGTGGCGTTGATTGTTGTTGTAGCATCCTATGTACTTGTTTCCATTGTTGCGACGGCCACCACGAATGTTGTTGTGTTGAGGACAAGAGTTGATGATGAGTGTTGTCCTTATGTGTGGCTGATGATTTGCTGAATTTGAGGACTCGCTTCTCCTCTATCTCCAAGATTGATTGTGTTGCATCGAAGGAAGGGAATGGTTATTAGATATTTTAGCTTATTAGAGTACATTTGGATCTCAAGGAGGTGAATTTGTGGGGATCTGAAAACCTAATAGAAATCCCAGATCTTTCAAGGGCCACCAATCTAGAGAAGCTTTATCTTAACTATCGTTTGAGTTGGGGGAAGAATCCTTCCTCTATGCAGAATTTCAATAATCTAACAAAGGTGGAAACTCATCCAACCCCCATTAACCATGAAACTACCAAAGGCCTCCCTGTCGCAGAGTTTTGCATGGATAACGTAAAATTTGAGAAACTATTGGAAGGAATACAGGTACGTATGTCTTTCAGAAAATTCACATTTAGTTAACCTCTTTTTACTAATCATTGGTCGAATTTGTTAAGTATTGTGTAGTGTTTAAGTTTGTTCAGGAGCTAAACTATTTTCCATATATACCATTATGATTATCTATATAAATAGAGCAAATTACTATAGGTTGGGTGAAGTGTTTAGTGTGAGGAAATGTTCTTCTATCAAACTTAGAAAAGTGAATATCAAACGGACAATCTTTGCTAAATAGATAGAGGAAGTAGACTTCTTGGAATATGAGAATTGTTTGATATGATTTCTTTCAACGTCTCTGAAATGTTTTTGGTTTAGCCGCTTATGTGCATGGGAACGATGCTGCCCGCGTCTTTGAAGGTGTTGTTTCTCTCAGATATTCCAAATATGGTGGAGCTTCCGTTCTCTATTCAGAATCTCAGTAACCTAACGGACATGAAGATTATAAGATGTATGGATCTGGAGATTCTTCCAACTGGAATAAACCTTGTATCTCTGGAACGTCTCAATCTCAATGGATGCTCGCGTTTGAAGACCTTTCCTGATATCTCAAGAAACATCTCATCCCTTTATCTAGAAGAAACAGCAATAGAAGAGGTCCCTCCGTGGACTGAGAACTTCTCTAAGCTCAAATATCTACTCATGCAAGGATGCAGTAAGTTAGAGTACGTTTACCTGAACGTTTCTAAACTGAAACATCTCGAGTTGGTCAACTTTTCGCACTGTCGGGCATTGACTGGTGCTGATTTGAATGGTTATCCAAGTGGCATAGCATTGGAAGGAGAGATTCTTGACCCGGAGTTGAAAGGCTCCCCTTCTTTTCCAGACAATGATGTCCCAAAAGTAGAGTTCAGTTTCATCAACTGCTTCAAGTTAAATGAAGAAGCTGTTCTTCAACAACTCTCTTACGAGAAACTCATCTTGTCCGGTGAAGAAATGCCGTTATACTTCACTCACCGAACTACGGGAACCTCTATGGCCTTTCCTCTTGTTCAGACCCCTCACTCTCCACCATTCTTCAGGTTTAGGGTTTGCGCTGTGGCTGTTTTCAACTCTAGGCCGACCTCTGGTGCCATTGGAGTCTTTACAAAGGTAAAGTGTCAATTCAAAAGCAGACTCGGAAGTTACTATGATTCCCCCTATCAACACGACTACTTCTCGGTGTATCAGAACGGGAGTTATCTTCTTTTACTAGACTGTGTTGTCCCTCTGAGGAAAGACAATGCTACTCCAGCTGAAATGGAGTACGATTACGTGAATATACAGTTTCATATGAGTAGTAGTAAGTTCAAATTAAAAGAATGGGGTATACGACTCTGGAATGACTGTTCATCAGTGGATAACCGACTTGGTAGTACAACTACCATTCCACAAATTTGTGAAGACGATGAAGACAATGTGGTTAATGCTTTGATTGATGAGACTGAGCATGGTGAGGAGTGTGGAGACAGACGTAGAGAAGAAGGGAATACGGTAAGCATCACCTAGACATAATACCTTTTCAGCATCTGTTAGATTATAAATCACTCAGTTTTATTTTATTTTATTTTTGTTTTTCTGCGATGAAACGAGTCGTCTAGCTGGTACTAATGGAGGACATGCAGAGATTCTTCACTTCCTCCCTGGTTGAAACGACGTTATGGGGTGAAAACAAAGTGTCATAAACCATCCAAGTAAGAACCTAAAGATTCTGCCACTGACCAAAGATTTGGTTCACTGGTGACTTTGGTTTGGTTAGATTAAGCATTTATCAAGTGTCTGTCTGGTGCTTTGTTTATTTATAGTTTGCTGCAATCTTATGTGAAATAATATGTTTCCCCGTCTCCTTTTGATTTCATTTGTTGAAACGTTTTGTTCCTACAAGAGACTTGAAAGTATTAATCTGGATGTTCTTGTGTCTATGTTCTGAATCTGGTGTTAAAACTTAACTGATTTTGTTGGAAGTAGTGATTTTGTGCCTGCTTGTGTCTCTTTTCCTGAGTCCCTTTAAGTATATCCACAGTCCACAGACAACTTAGTATACGTCTGCTGTAAACTTGGACGATTAAATTTACTATTTCAGTCCAATCAGTTACTTGAGCAATTAAGTCAGGTAATAGATTATTGGTATAGTCACCACTAACTCGCCATCCTTTCTTTAACCATCAAAGATATGATACTATATAGCTTAGTTTTCAAGACTGGTCAAAAATTTTTATGCATGGTTACTAAAGTAGTGATATTGACTCTAAATTAGTTTCATTTATATCTATTTACATGCATGATAACCTCATTACTTAGTTTCTCTGATTGAAGATTGATGTATTCACTATTTAGTTGAACAAAAATGGATTTATCTAAAACATTTTATATACTACTCAAAGGTTCTCCTAATTTTCAATACGGCCAAATTCATTGTGTTGAAGGCCTGAGAAAAGTCTATAGTCGGCTAACTTGACTTCATAGGAAGCTGTGACATATACGGATCCCAAAAAGAGTACATGTTGCGCCATTAAGGAAAAAGACTTTGCAAGTATTGAGCTGGAGTTTAGTTTTGATTGTTCAGGCTTTAATTGTTGTTGTAGTGTCCTATGTACTTGTTTTCATTGTTAGAGTCCACCACTAGTGTTGTTTTATGACAAGTGGTTGCTGTCGATTCTGTGTGTTCCTTCGTCTCTGCAACGTTGAGGACAAGTACTGTTGATTACGAGTTGTCCTTATGTGTGGCTGATGATTATCTGAATTTTAGGACTCGATTCTCCTCTATCTCCAACATTGATTGTGTTGCATCGAAGGAAGGGAATGGTTCATGGTGCATTATGACGTTAATGATGTTGTCAAAATGTTCGTTGAGACCATTTAGCATGTACATGACTAATGTACAATTAGCAACCGGAGTGTCAACACTGGCGATAAGATTCGACAGGGATTTAAAGCTTATTAGAGTAAGTTTGGATTTCGAACATCATTTTCACGCTAGAAAACTGAATCCGATCGAATTATAAGAGGGAGAAGCGGAAGTTAATTTGTGAATGGTGTGTGGTTTATAAATGTATAGAACAATTGCACCTGGATGATTTATAATATGGTTTCATGTTTTTTGGAACATATGCGGGTGCAAAGCAACAGTGACTAATTTCAAGAGAACTTTGGTGCTGAGAATTGATTTTCCATGTGGATGGTTGTTAGGCCTTATAGACTGAAGCTACTTAAACATGGTTTTAATTGCTTCGTTGTAGTAGGACTGCGCAGGTTTTGGACCTGTGACCTCTTCCTATTCATACAAAAAAATAGTTCTGGTGTTGAATGTCTCTGTTACAGACAAATAAACAAAGACTGAAGATATTTTGGTTTCTTTTTCACTTATATTTTTAGAAACAGTGACTTTCAGCCAGTCGTTGATAATCGTTACTTCATACACACGTTTCTTCCTTATCCATTTTTATAAAGGAAGAGTGTGGAATGGACCCAAAGGAGTATTTTAATCCAAGTCTTCTTCAGTGAAACTTCCAACAACTTTCCCTTCTAACTTTCCAACAAAATTCCAAAATCACACATATGCACGATAGTAGCAACCACTATAAGGATAACTACTTGCGATGACTTTTTTTGAGTCTATCTTCTCAAAAAGTAAGCTCAAGACAACAATGATAGTTTTTTTTTTTATTACATGTTGGTGTAATGACGTTCCCTACTCGTGACTAGGCTAAGCGATATAATGAAGCATTGACGTGAGCAATGATGTTCAGTTTTTTGTAGATTGAATCTAAATCAATCAATGTGGTTTTATGAAATTTAATAATACAGATGATGTTAATTTCATCACTAAAGTATATGAAACTAGACAGAAAATCTCCTTTTTAATCAACGAGTTCCCGAACAAGTTCCCTTCATCCAGAGACACACTCATGAAATTACCAACAGCAACTGTGACGAAGACATGAGGCCTAACCTTCTTTGAGGTTATTTTGTTCTCTTTCAAATACAAACCCTTCTTCTTGAGATTCAGTTGTGTGCTCTATATGCGTTGACTTTTTTTTCAGTTTCTCCAAAACCTTCTGTATTCGAATCGTATTTCTTTACGTCAAACCGATCTTTTTAATTTTAATATGGCATAACTTTCCTAAGCCACTTTCTAAAGGAGCTTGACCGGAAGTTGATCGTAGCTTTCAAAGACAGTGAGATCGAGAGAAGCCATTCTCTCGGTCCAGAGCTTAAACAAGCAATTAGGAGTTCAAGGATCGCTGTGGTTATCTTTTCTGAAAAGTATTCATCTTCCAGCTGGTGCCTGGATGAGTTGCTTGAGATCGTAAAATGCAAAGACGAATCAGGTCAAATAATTATTCCAATTTTCTACGGTTTAGAGCCGTCTCATGTTAGGAAACAAACTGGAAAATTCGGAGAGACTTTTGCCAAGACTTGTCAGACAAAAACTGAGGATGAAACAAAGTTGTGGCGGCGATCATTGATCGATGTAGCAAATGTCCTTGGATACCATTCTCAGAACTGGTAACACATACAATTTATATGCTTGTTTTCTATTCCAATGCTCAAGAAATTGCTAGGCAATAACTTGATATTTTGTAGAAGACTAGTACATGTCTATATTATTAAAATTGAAATACAAATGAGATTGTTCCAAAATTAAAAAAAAAAAGTATAAATGAGAATTATTTGGAAATATGTATAATAAAAGGAGTATAATTGTGTTTGGAAACATAGATATTAGTATTTTTATTTTATTAATATTTTATTAATAATTTCATTAACATGAATAGTAGTTGTCTTTTGTATTAATAAATAAGTTAATTTATTTATATGATTAAGATATTAAGTATGTTTAGTATAATGTATTATTATTAAGTCTAAATTAAATATTTATTTAGCTGATTAGAAAAACATAATTAACCTAATTTATATAATATAGTTGTGGATTTAAACATATTAAATAAAAGTATTTATTTATAAGCAAATATATATACATATATATATATGTATATATATAATATTCTTTATAAATTAAGTACATCCATAAATTTCATTTAGATTATGTATATTTCATACTACCAATGTTTAAATATTACTGTAAATTATTATTTATTTGAATAAAATAAATTTTATAAAAAATTATTTATATATTGCCAAAAGTTTTAGAAATTAATTTTTACACGTTATTACAAAATGTCTTGATAAATAGATTAATGATACCAAAACATATTCAAAAATTGATTTTTACTAGTATAATTTCTAATAACCAGTATAGAAAAAAATAATCAATATATTATAACCAAAATACAATAAAATCTTGGTTTCAAACACCGGATTAAATTATGGTTTTATATTACGTTACATAATAACTTATTAGGATATAATAATATGTGATTAATTATAATGATACATACAAAAATATGATTAGCTATATGATTAATTATATGCTGGCACGTATAAACTATGATTAATTATATGATGACAAATATATAAATATAATAGTGACATGAAAATAAATAGCATAAGAAATACATTCATGGGTTAAGTTTTAGTGCCTATTATTTGGGGATTATGTGGGATCTAAGCTTTCATGAATTATTCATCTATTTATTATATATTTTTTAATAGTGACATGAAAATAAATAGCATAAGAAATACTTGTGAACTTTTTTCTTTAACTATATATAGATTGTATTATTAGGTCATTTACGCAAATAGTTCTTAACAATGAAAACTAGCACAACAAACATAGAAAACAGATACATCAGTAGCGATCCAAAGTAAACTAACACATCTTTGCATATGGATAACTAAAGATTTTCATGCAAAAACTCTAAATTTGCTTATAGAATAGTTAAATCCTACAAAATTTGCTTGTGAACTTAGGCTAAAATAAATTGGGAGAAAAAAGAGCACCACCTTATTGTAGACAAATTAAAATTAGGTGTTTTCATGCACCATGTGCAGAAAATAAAGTTTTACAATTAAATTATTTTTAAAAGATAAAAATTTGTTAATCTATTTTATTGGATAGATTGATTTAAACTGACTTACACCCATGTAGAGATTTAAACTGATTTTTTAACGATTAATACTGATTTGAGCCGTTTAAATCGGATTTAAAAATCCTTTTGGTTAGGACCAATTTGCCACCAAGATGAGCATATAAACGCCTCTGAGACTGATCTTTAGAACATTGATCTTTTCTTATAGACTTTGACATGTGAAAACTGATAAATTGTTTATTTCGTGTTTAAATGATCTTTTCCTCTTGTTAGGCCCCAGGAAGCAAAAATGATCGAAGCAATTGCTAATGATATCTTGGGTAAACTGAATTTATCTCCATCGAAGGACTTTGAGGAGTTTGTTGGAATGGAAGATCATATTGTAAATATGAGTGTCTTATTGCATTTAGAATCTGAGGAAGTGAGGATGGTTGGGATATGGGGCTCTTCAGGAATTGGTAAGACTACCATTGCAAGAGTTTTACATAGTCAACTCTCTCGTCAGTTCCAAGGTACTGTTTACATAGACAAAGCTTTTGTCTATAAGACTATGGAAATTTATAATGGTGCCAACCCCGATGACTATAACATGAAGTTACATTTGTTACGAAGTTTCTTGTCTGAACTCTTAGACAAAAAAGACATAAGGATAGATAGTTTAAGTGCAGTCAAAGAGAGGCTAAAATACCAGAAAGTTCTTATATCTATTGATGATTTGGATGATCAACTGGTGTTGGATACCTTGGCTGGTCAAACTCACTGGTTTGGATCCGGGAGCAGAATCATTGTGATTACAAAAGATAGGCATTTCTTAAGGGCTCATGGGATTGATCATATATACGAGGTATGCCTCCCATCTACAGACCTTGCTCTTGAGATGTTTTGTAGATCTGCTTTCAGGCAAAATTCTCCACCTGCTGATTTGATGGAGCTTGCTTCCGAAATTGCATTGTGTGCCGGAAACCTTCCTTTGGGTCTTAAGGTTTTGGGTGCGTACTTACGAGGTAGGGACAAAGAGGATTGGATGGATATGATACCGAGCCTTCGCAATAGGTTAAATGGAAAAATCGAGAGAACACTAATAGTCAGCTATGAAGGGTTAAACAACAATAAAGATAAAGCCATATTTCGTCACATTTCATGTCTCTTCAATGGTGAAAAAGTTGATCGCATCAAGATGCTACTAGCAGATAGTGACTTGGATTTTAATATTGGGTTTAAAAACCTTGTTGATAAGTCTCTTGTACATCTAAGACAAGATAATGTTGAGATGCACTGTTTGCTACAAGATATGGGTAAGGAGATTGTCCGTGCACAGTCCAATGAGCCTGGAGAACGAGAATTCCTTATGGATTCAAAAGAAATTTGCGATGTACTTGAAGATAACACTGTAAGTTTTTTGGACTTTAATCTCTTATATATCACTCTATAATAAGATTAAAATCACATGATCTTTGAAATGTATATATGTTATAATCTCAGGGTACTAAGAAGGTTTTAGGTATTTCATTGAATATGGATGAGACTGATGAACTGCATATACATAAGAATGCTTTCAAAGGGATGCGTAGTCTCTTCTTTTTAAAGATTTATAACGTTAAGAAATGGAACAAGAAGATGAGATGGTTTTTACCGAAAGGCTTTGACTATTTGCCCCCTAAACTTAGATTATTGAGATTGGACGGATATCCAATGAAACATATGCCTACGAATTTTCGTCCTGAGAACCTTGTTAAGCTTCAAATGCGGAATAGCAAACTCCAAAAGTTGTGGGAAGGAGTTCATGTAAGTGTTTAATAAAATTACTATTGATCAGTTGTAGGTGCTTAAGAGTGTACTTTTATAGATGTTTTCAAGTGACGTGTGGACTTCAGTCACTTGCAGGGCTCAGGGAGATGGTTTTGGATGGATCTAAAAATCTGGAAGAAGTACCAGATCTTTCTATGGCCACTAATCTCCAGATACTTCATCTTGACTATTGCTCGAGTTTGGTGGAGCTTACTTCCTCTATTCAGCATCTCAATAAACTTAAGACGCTGCATATGTCATACTGTGAAAATTTGGAGACTCTTCCCACAGGAATGTACCTCCAGTCTCTTGATCACCTTTACCTCGGTGGATGCTCGCGGCTGAAGATTCTTCCTGATATTTCGACAAACATCTCAATCCTTATTCTAGACGAAACAGGGATTGACGAGTTCAGTTTTATCTTTCGTCTTAAGAAACCAATTTTTCTTGGTTTCCGAAAAACGAAGATTGAGAAATTGTGGGCAATAGAGCAGGTATGTACTCTATCTTAGCTCATTTAAAAAAAAACTAGACCGCCCGACCGGGCGGGTGTTTTGTTTTCTTTTAATTTTTAGGTTTATACTAAATGATGTAAAATAAAAAATGAAGTATCAATTAAATGGTTACAAATTACTTATGGGTTTAATTTTGATAGAAGAATACCGAAAAGTTTGATGTTTGATCCGCGCAAGTGTTTGTTTTTATATATTTTATAAGTGATAATATATATTTCTAAATTTACCCGTTTAAGTAATTGTTTAAAATGACATTTTAAACACACAATTTTATAGTTTATATTGAGTAATTTTATTTTATCTTATAAACTATCATTGTGTCATACTTATTTTAAAAATATGACCCGTATATCTGCACAAATGTTTTTATTTTATTTTTATGGATCAAAATTTTATGATAATGTATAATTAAATTGTTTTATTTACTATTTAAAATATATGGTCCTATATATTTCTACTTTTTAACTTTTATTATTCTGAATTTACCTTTAACTATTATTTATATAAAAAATATACATAACATGATATGTTTATATTAATCTTTTTATTATATATTATATAAATGTTTCTTTTTGTAACTTTTATTTTAGTTATTACTTATAAATAATAAAAATATAATTATATATCTTTGAAAAAATATTGTTCATTAACTATTTAAAGATATGTAGATAATTAATAAGAAAAAAATCCTAAAAGGTAGGTTAATTAATATTGGAATTAATTATTATGTATATGGAATTAGTAAAACAATTTCTATATAATTTATTTATTTAATTACGAAAGGTATATATGAAAATAATTATTTCATTAATTATTGTTGCCATACTTTTTTGGTTAAAATTTGATTTTGGTAATGCATTAATTAAAGTGAAAAGACAAAGAATCCTATAAAGTAGAATAATTAATAAGTTCAGTGGCATAACATTGTAAATAATTAGAAAAACTCAGGGGTATTTTATATGGGTATTTCTCTTTTAATAATATAGAAGTGACTAACATTTTTATAAGAAATCAAATTAAATGAGTCACTATTTTTTTTGTTTAACTAATGTAGTTATTAACATGTAACATGGTTTTTGAATATCGTTTTAAGGATGTACGTGATTTTGAACGAGGAGTCTCATGATCATTGAATATTATTATTAACATGTTATATATTTTCAATCTCTAGTATCTAGTAAATATGACTTCTAACTCATATGATTTTATAATCATTTGTATATTTGTATAAGGAAAATATCTATATATATACAATTATTTGAGAAGTAAATTTTCTTAGTTGCCACCTTCTCCATGATTTTAGATAGTTTTAATTATTTGTCATATTTTATGATTTTGACAAATGATTAATTATTATTCTTAATGAATAATTAGATTTATTAATATTTAATTAATTATAAATTAAAAACGAATTAATATAAAATTAACCTGAATTATATAAATCATTGATTGGATGATTATAATTATCTAAACATAGTTTATATTAATTAACCATTAACTAAAAGCAAATTCATATAATCGTTAGTTAAAATGAATTTCATTATTTGATAATTTTCATTATCTATAAATAATGTATATTATGTTAATGAGTCATCATTAACCTTAATAGACCATTATATTTGTTAATAGATATAAGTAACCATAAACTAAAACCAAATTTGGTTTGATAATCATGTATAAAAATAGTTTATTTTTTGTAGTATTTTACATAGATTTTTTTAAAAAAATAATTTATAAAGGATAAATCTCTATATATATTGCATATATTAATGTTTTCAAATTTGTTTTACCGAATAAAAAATATTTTATTATATTGACAAACTTTGTCATATGTAAAAAACTTAATATTTAATTTGTTACTAAATAATTCAAAAGCATCAGTGTTTTTAAAAATTTTTATGTGATTAAAAATATTTAAATTACAATAAAAACTTGTATATATAAAGATTTTATTGTTTAATTTTTATTAAATATTTTGATGTGTGAACATTAATCTATTTGAATTTTATTTCAACTGATAATGTATTTACTTTAAAATATTTGTTTTCAATATTTGTAAATTTATTATGCTCATGTATCCGGTCAAAACACATAGTTAAATTATTATAAACATTAAACTCTAACTCGACATACATTTCCTAAGTTTTAGTCACTAAATCCAAACTCAAATAATATATATATATATTATATAATCTTTTTTAATTTAGTCAAAATTTTTGTAATAGTATTTAATTAATAACTTAGTTACAAATGCGAGTATAATAGTCATTTCACCTTCAATGAATGTCATTTTAAAAAAGAATTCTCGTATGTGCTATCTATACTATTATTTGCGAAGTGATTTTTCGCAACGGAGCTCTCACGTTGAAAGTTAGACTGGTTAAAGTCTTTGTTACCCTTAATGAATTTTTTATATATAACTAATTTTATATTTAAAAACGAAATTTAAAAAATAAAATTAGATTAATATGTTATTATCTTAGATAACTGAGAATAATTAATATAATAAATTTATATTTGCGAAGTGATTTTTCGCAACAGAGCTCTCACGTTGAAAGTTAAACTGGTTAAAGTCTATGTTACCCTTAATGAATTTTTTATATATAACTAATTTTATATTTAAAAACGAAATTTAAAAAATAAAATTAGATTAGTATGTTATTATCTTAGATAACTGAGAAAAATTAATATAATAAATTTATAAAAAATATCAAATCTAAGAAAAACGAATTACAATAATTTATATTTTATATAGTTAAACTTAAAGAAAATACGTGTTTGACAAAAATAAATTCAAATATATTGTATTATTATCTAAAAAATTAGATTAATATGTTATTATCTTAGATAACTGAGAACAATTAATATAATAAATTTATAAAAAAATATCAAATCTAAGAAAAACGAATTTCAATAATTTATATTTTATATAGTTAAACTTAAAGAAAATACGTGATTGACAAAAATAAATTCAAATATATTGTATTATTATCTAAACTAATGTTATTCTTTCTGTAAGATCAATAATTGAATATAAATTTATCGATTCAATTTTCAAATTTTTTTATCAATTAAGAATAAATGAAATAGACTTTAAATTTTTCAAAGTTTCAAATGAAAAATTAGTTTGTAAATAACTTTACCATGTAAAAAAAAATAATGTTTTAGGTCGAATTTTTCGGATGCAAATAATCATTTATTTTGATGTTTTTGTAAAATTGATTTAAAGATAATTAAACGTATTTGATTAGATAAATAATTTAAATTAATAATAATGATAAGAATGATCCATAATCTAAATATATATTCATATAAAAATATTTTAATGTTTGATTTAGGTTTTTTAAACTATAAAAAATAACTTATAATATTATTTTAGAATTAATAAAACAAAAAATAATAAATATTCGTAAGACAATTAAGTGATTTTTTGCAATGGAGCTCTCACGTTAAAAGTTAGAGTGGTTAATATCGTTTATACCCTTAATGAATAAAATATATAAATCAGCCAAAAATAAAAACGAATTTAATACTTATTTGATTAGATAAATGATTTAAATTAATAATAATGATAAGAATTATCCATAATATAAATATATATTTAAAATAATAAAAATATAATTCCTATATAGATATTGTGTTGTTATCCAGAAAATATATTTTAATTAAAAAACTTCAAAAACTGAAAACACATAAATAAATATTCATAAAGTAAAATTTTTAATTGTATATAATTCAAAAAGATAATTGAAAATTTAGAATACGTAATTATTTTCAAATTAAAAGAATATAATAATATAATGATATATATATCTGTGAAGTTATTTTTCGCCTCTGAACTCACACGTTAAATTAAATTTATATATATATTTTATATAGTTAAACCTTAATAAAATACGTGTTTGAAAAAAATAAATTCAAATATATTGTATTATTATCTAAACTAATGTTATTCTTTCTGAAAGATCAATAATTGATTGTAAATTTATCGATTCAATTTTCAAAATTTTTTATCAATTAAGAAGATATGAAATAGACTTTAAATTTTTCAAAGTTTCAAATGAAAATTAGTTTGTAAATAACTTTATCACGTAAAAAAAGTTTAATGTTTTAGGTCGAATTTTTTGGATGCAAATAATCATTTATTTTGATCTTTTTTTTAATTGATTTAAAGATAATTAAACTTATTTGATTAGATAAATTATTTAAATTAATAATAATGTTAAGACAAAAAATAATAAATATTCGTAAGAAAATTAAGCCCGCATGTGCGGGTAAAACACCTAGTTTTAATGTTATTAGAGGATATTTTATATTTTTGGATATTATCTCAAAAACAATCGCTAAATTGTTTTTTTCTGTTCAGCCACTTACATCAATCATAACCATGCTGTCTCCAACTTTAAGGAGATTGTTTCTCTCAAATATCCCAAGTCTGGTGGAACTTCCTTCCTCTATCCAGAATTTACACAATCTTGATATTCTGGAAATTACAGAATGCATAAATCTGAAGACTCTTCCCACTGGTATCAACCTTCAATATCTCCATGACCTTATCCTCAGAGGATGTTCACGTTTGCGGACTTTTCCTGATATTTCAACCAGCATAGAACAACTCTATCTAGGCCGAACAGGGATTGTAGAGGTTCCTTGGTGGATCAATAAGTTCTCTAAGCTCGAATACCTAGGCATGGAGAGCTGCAGCAACTTGGAGCGTGTATCCCTTAACATTTATAAACTGAAAGACCTTTTAGTTGACTTTTCAGACTGTGGCGCATTGACTGAAGCTAGCTGGACTGATTTTCCAGATAATCTTTCCCCAGAAGTCAGTACCTATTTCAGCTGCCTCAATTTGGATCCAGAAGCTCTCCTTCACCAACGTCCATTTGTTTTTGAGCAATTGGTCATGTCAGGTGAAGAAGTGCCGTCATATTTCACTCACCGTACAACTGGAACCTCCTCCTCTTTAACCATCCCTCTACCTCCCACTTCTCTCTCGCAGCCATTTTTCAGATTCAGGGCTTGCGTGTTGGGGTTTTTTGACTCTGTGAACACTTATGGTAATAATATGGTATTTATCCGTGTCGACTGTCGGTTTAGAGGCATATTTGGGGACAGCTTTGATTATTTTGGCCAGCAACAACTTTTTCGAAAAAATAAGATTGATAGTTATCTATTTATATTTGAGTGTCGTATCCCTCTAAACAAAGACATTTCTCCTATATGTCAACTAAACTACGATCACGTGGATGTACAACTTCATTTAAGTAATAGAATGGACGCTACATTCAGATCGAAAATATTGGATCCTCAGGAATTGCATCATCTGAGTAATATCAGTGAGTCCAAGTTCAACTTAAAAGGATGGGGTATACGACTCGCTGAGGACTGCTTATCACCGAAGAACCAACTTGGTGATCCAAATACTCTTCCACGAGTTTGTGAGGACAATATAGTTAAACAAGAGTGTCGAGACAGTTGTGAAGAGACAGAGAACAACAATAAGCGAATGCGGGTAAGCCTCAAGCATGACCTGAACACAATACTCTTTTATCAATAGATAACTACATTTGTTTCTTTTTCTTTCTTTTGCAGATTACGTGAAGGGCCACCCAAGAAAGCTCTGCCTCCTAACCTGAGAGGAACACATGAAGCCCGTTTGAATCTTTGTTTGTGATACTTTGATATTCTTCACTACACTGATCATGCATGTTTTTCATGCGTTGAATCATTACCACCGCATGAGAACAGTAATCGTATTTTGATATTTTTTTAAAGAGAAGACATGATAAAGTAAAACAATTCTAGTCTATCAATATTTCAAAATCTTTGTGTATGTGCTTCCGGATTTACATAAAGATTGAGAAAACAAGAAACGTCAACAGGTGAGCTACTGCTATTGCTCTCTCACGTGCAGCAAACAATTAGCGGCTTTCATCTCTGCTTCAATTCTAGCTTTCTCCGCAATTTTTTTTTATTATAAAACGTCAACAGGTGAGCTACCAAAAAGTTTGAGCATTTTCTTAAGAACATGCAAGTAATATAGTCTACTTTCACGTTGAGTTCTTTCCATAAGTTCCTTTTCTATCTTTATTACTCTGTAAACAATGTAACTATTAGAGTCCCACATCGCTTATGTTGATGTTCCTTGGGCAATATATATGTGTATGGGCAATCCTCCACTCTTGAGCTAGCTTTTGGGTGTGAGTTAGGCCCATCACTAATATGGTATCAGAGCCCATGGTTTGGCCCAGCATTATGATTTCCCACATAAACAGTTTCCTATCTATGTAGTCTGTAAAAGTGGCCCATATGCTGTGGTATTTCCGAGATGTTGGGCTTGGGCTGTTTCCCTATGGACCGTTTCCCACGCACATCTCGAGAGGGGTTAGCTCAAGAGTGGAGGATTTGCCCATACACATATATATTGCCCAAGGAACATCAACATAAGCGATGTGGGACTCTAATAGTAACAAGACAATAATCTATCTTATTAAAACTGAAGTACAAATTGGGTTTGTTTGGTAGCTTGGATAGGAATTATAAAAAATAGATGTGTTTGGAAACTTGGATAGGAGTTTTAATAAGATAGATAAAAATAAAAAATAAATGTATTTTGAAACATGGTTTCATCTATACTAACGATCTAATCATATTTGGGAATCAGAATATACCTTTCCATCCTCATTATACCTAAAAGTTAGCACCAATATAAACCACCCTTCACCTCTTACCAATAAATACTCTTCTATCATCCTCACATTTCTCTACGCCTAACAAAACAAAAAAAATACTACTATGGCTATTGTTACACACGACAAAATCAGTTTTTTAAAAGATGTGAAGCCATTTAAGATTTCTTGGAAGGTTGAAGTCAAAGTTCTTCGGTCGTGGACACTTCACTCCAACGATTCTGGAAAAGACACTTTCGAATTCATACTCGAAGATAAAATGGTATGTCTTGCTTTTTAACCTATTTTAAAAAATTCTTTTAGTGCCAACGACTAAACCAATGTATGATTATTTATTATTGTAGGGATGCAAGATACATTGTACCTGTAAGAGCATCTACCTTGCTCGTGTTAAAAAATTGCAGATTGGTCAATGGCGTTTCCTTGAGAATTTCACGGTAAACCGAGCTTCCGGGCTGCACAGACCAACCAGCCATATGTTTAAGATCTCTATCAGAGACGATTCCACTGTCACCAAATCCTCTCTGAAAAACAATGGTAATTGTTTAAAACGAAGAGTAGATGAGGATCGTGACGACCTTTCTTATCTAACATGTGAAAAATGTTCCAAGATCATCAAGGTGGAAAAGAATAATGGAGAGTAGTAACTTTCTTCATGGAATTTTATTTTCTACACACTTTATGTTTGGGTTATTTTCTTTATTTCGTTTTTTTAAGTTTGATGTTATTTCATTTATTGAAAATTATCATTGTTTGGTTTTTTTGAATAAATTTTATTCCTACTAAAGAGGCATTTTTAATTATTTGTCCAGTGATCCTATATTGTTTATGCTTTGATCTCCTTCTAAAGTGAAGTACATGACTCCATATTTGCGCATATTCTTCGAAATTACCTATTTCTAACTAAACTTAGCCAATGCTTTCGATCTAATCACATGCCAACCTAAATTAATAAAATAAGTATAAATTTGTTTCAGTATACCACGTGAATTAGTCACCAAGTTTTAATTAATGGCACCAAATATATTAAATTTATTACTTGACAAAATCTACTTATGAATCCTACTTTCTTACTGATATTATCAATGGATTATATCAAAGTTTTATTATTATATATTATTGATGATCAAATCTTAACAAAATACCAAAATCGTAAATAAATTTGTTTCACACGTGAATTACTCACCAAGTTTGAATTAATGGCACCTAATATATTTAAATATTTAGTTGCCAAAATCTACTTATGAATCCTATTTGTTTGGTAGGATAATATTTTCACATTCCTTATCCAATATTTTTAAATAAAAATTTTTTAAAAAAAGGCATAACCATAACTAATTTACCTTTCTTATCCTCTTACGTAGATTTCTTTTGCGTATTATTTATAGAATATTCTCAAGTATCCAAATACCTTATTCCGAAAGACAAAGCAAGGAAAATTAAAAATATAGATGATTGATTAGCAAGATATTCTATAATACACAACCAATTAAATATAACTTCCCTAATTAGTTAGCATGTTTTGCGCACAAAATCTATCAAGTATCTTTCTTAGAAAAACATATATTACAATATAAATGAAACTGTGAAAAACAGAAAGGAGAAAATATCGTTAAGATCTATTCTCGCCATAAAAAGAGTTCAACCCTAGATAGCTTCACCCATCTATATATAGTGAGACTAAACTTAAAGACTGCCCATCCAGCTTTCACAGCAAACATGTCAAACGAAAGAAATATGTGTCTTATTAAGGATCTCAAACCCTACAGAGATGAATGGCGTCTGACTCTCAAACTGCTTCATTCATGGAAACAAAATACCAGTTTTGGAGGAGATACTCTTGAGTGCGTACTGGTAGACCAAACTGTAAGAAACATTTCCTTTCACTACATGTATATTTATATATCGTCTCTCAACTAATACTGAATCATGTTCTACTCTGTTTTCTTAAAAGGGTGCTAAAATTCAGGCATCATGCAAAAGATCTCAAATGTATCGTGTTCAACGTTACCTACCTGTTGGTGAATGGAAGGTCATTGACACCGTTAAAATAACTGCGGCAGGAGGAAAATATCGACCTACAAATGAGCAGTACAAGATGACAATCATAGGCGACACAACAATAACCCCTACAGATTATCGGAATGATAATCACTTCCTTAATCTTGCTAAGTACGAGGAGATTGATAATGGAAAGCTGAAACCCAATTTTCTAATTGGTATGTATACAAAACGGTTATTACTTATTGCTATATAGTTGTTAACTATTATAATAAAGTTCTAATTATTGTTATATCTGCAGATATCATGGGACAAGTTACCGAGCTTGGGGCAGTAGCTATGGTCCAAGCTAAGGGGAGTGACACGAAAAGAGTTCATTTTCGTTTACGTGATACAAGGTATTTTAGTAATGGTTGTTATGATGCATTTTGACTTTACATTTTCTAACTCTTCTATTCAATTCTTAATGTTTTCTTAGTGGTAATGAAGTTGCATGTTGCTTATGGGGAAAATATGCTGAACAAATTGAAACACATTTGGAAGAATCTAAAGATCCAACAATCATATGCTTGATAAGGTTTGCAAAGATCAGTGAATACAGAGGTATATACTCCAGCTTATAATTATATCTTTTACATACAATGATAACACGTTTGAACATATTTTTTTATTTGTTGGTTTTTTATAAAATTAGGAGAAAAACAAATCACCAATGCGTTTGATGCTTCACTTGTGATTCTTAACCCAACAATGGAGGAAGCTATTGATTTTAGACAGAAGTAAGTATGAAATACATATTTTTTTAGTTTATATCTTTTAAAAATTCCATATTTTGTGGCGTATTAATTATTGTTTTCATCAGGATGTTGAATGATCCTCTTCCCCTAGCTATTTTGAATCAAAGCAACGAAAAGATAAAAATCACAAAGGTTGCGGCAGATTGGGATGAGGTGGATGTAAGAAGTATTTCTGACATTTTGCAAAGCATCGAGGTAATAATACATATAAATGTATCTTTTCGTTGAATGAGGTTTCGAACTATATATAGTTTTAACTTTATATTTTTATACCATATAGGCTGACAGTTGCAAGATCATTTGTACAATTGAATCCATTGATACGGATTGGGGTTGGTTCTATTTTGGGTGTAATAGACACAATCGACGTCTTACTAAGATTGGTAGGAAATCATCTGGTAAGATGATTCAGTCTGAGAAGCCACAATTTTATTGTGACGTTTGTCGTGGATCATGTTCAAATTTCTCACCAAAGTAAGTAATAAACTCTTGGCTGTCTATTATAAATAAGAAATTTCTATAACTTGTGATGTGCGAATTTGACAGGTTTAAGCTTCATTTGGTTGTCAAAGATGACACAGAGATATGCAGATTGATGCTTCTTGACACTGTAGCTAAAACGATAATTGGTAGCAGCGCTGTTGAACTTTGGGATGGTTCATTTGATGAGGTTATTTTACTTTTACAGTTCAATATATTGGCTAATAGTTTAATTTATGAACCAGCCTAAATTTGCAGAAGGCTTTTAAACAGATTGAAGACCCAGAAATAGTTCCTGCTCCTATTCGAGATTTGGTTGGGAAATCTTTTTGTTTTGGTGTAGCCATAACCAATGACAATGTAACAAACGGATCTGAGACTTTTAAGGTCTCTGAAGTCTGGTCTGGAGACTATATTCAGAGAATCGAATCTCTCTCAATTTCAGTTTCATTAATTGAGACCATTTCCCCAACTCTTTCTGGTGGAGATGTAAGTTGATTTATCATATTTACTTTATAAATACACTATCTTATTCAATGTTCTAACTAACCTACATCTTTTAACTTATTGGGTTTTAGGTTCCTGCAATTGATCATGTGAATGAGAACTCATCAGAAGATTTTTCGACTCCAAGTAACAAGCGTAAGGAAGATGACTGTGAACGTATGGACATGACTTCTACAACGAAGAAGTTATGCACTAAGATCATAAAGAAGGAGAAGACAAAGACTAATGAGTAGTAACGATTTGGTCACCTTAGAATGAGTTATTTTTTTTTTATATTTATTTTATTGTTTTATGAGTCTTTGTTTTTTTAATATTTCCGTGTTGCTTTTTTTACATTTCAAATTCTCTCATCTATTTATTAATAATATTGGCTTTTTAAATTAATTGTTGACGTCAACCATTTGGATACGGATATTTTTGTGTTATCTACTTAACAACCAACACTATTTCAACTATTAAATAATCTTAAAAAAGAGGATAGAACATACCTTCAATGTCATTGAAGAGCAATATGTATGATAATATTGTCCAACCATTCATCTGCAAGGTTAGAAACTATATTAAACTTTTATCCCATATGAATTTTTATAAGAAGTTAATAATAACGACTCTCAAATAAAATAATAAAATCTAATACAATATCTTTTCGAAAATATCCTAAGCAGATTTGTTATGATATTTTTGTTGCCATAAAATATGGAAAATGGTAAATCACATTAATAGTATAATTATTGCATTGGTACACAAGTAGGTTTAATTATTTCTTCTCAGCCACCTCTTTCTCAATAGTCATTGCAGAGTAGTATTCATATCAAAACAATATTTTTTTTTTCATATATGAGAAGAGAAAATGAAAAGAAAAAGAATTCCTTCCAGTTATGACAAGGAGAATCAACGACCATCATTCAAATTAGCCAGGGATGATGTGCAGTCTTCTGTTGAAATCAGCTCTGTTTTTAAAAGGTTATTCGGTGGATTTGAAAAACAAAAGAGATTCACCAACAACACTTCTCCAAATGGTCATAGTACAAGCACACCAAAAACGATTAACTCATGCACGAACGAAATAGGTAATATTCTACATGACATGTTATTTCACTGTGTTAAAGCTTTTCAACTCGATAAACTCAATATTTTCGACTCAATATTTTTTAGGTGTTTCCTTTCATTCATACCAAGCTACAAAGGCTTCAGACCAGAGCAGTTTGACATCACTGAAGGGTAAGTTTACTGTTATTACAAGTAAATTAGAAGACATAATTTAAACATATAAACTATTTTCACCCGTGTGTCTTTTATATAGCAGATGTTAGCAACTCAACAAAATTAGACACTACACAGAGACCAATCCAAAGGAATAAGGGAAATAATAAACGTGTTGCTCTCGCTGATATTACCAATACTGCTTCTAAAAAAGGTCTGAATACAAGCACACCAAAAACACCAAGTGCCAAACGCAGATGTGTTCTCAGTAAGTGTTTAGTAAGACCTAATATTTCAGTATTGTTTGTCACTCCTATGAGATTCTATACTGATATAGTTGTCTAAAATATTGTGAAAGGTGTTTGCTTGGATCCAGATCAAACTAATAACACTCCAGACCAGAGGAGTTGTTTGACATCACTGAAGTGTAAGTTTATCTATATTTTTTGGTACTTGGTCTACATTTGTAAATTAATTATCATACTATTCTGTTCTTATATCATTTTTTTGTTTATTTTATAGCTGGATTGCAACAGTCTACAGACATAACAACGAGGACCTTAGTTCGAAAGAACCAACAAAAGAATAGACGTGTTGTTCTTGATGATATTCCCAGTATAGCTATTGGTTTTGAAAGTGAAGATACACCATCAAAAACTGTCAATGACATAGACGAAGATAACGTTCCTGATGAGGATGAAGAAATCGATGATTGTGATGATGATTTTGGAGGTTTGCCTATTTTTACTTCAGTTTTAAATGGTACTTTCATATGGTTTTAGGTGTCCTAACTTAAACTCTTTTTCATTTTAGGGATAATTGAAGAACTTGATGGAGAGCTTGAGTTTGATTGTAGCTCTCAGGAAAGTTCTGATTCTGAACTTAATGAAGATAGTGTAGAAAATTCTATTGGTGCACCAACATGTCAATCGATGGATCAAACCAAGCAAAAAGCTATGTGTGCCAAGAATACTATTATAGCTCAATCTAAGACAGTGAAACGTCAAGTAAAATCTATAGGTATATGATTTCTCCCAATGGTTACTTTGACCATATGTTCATTATGCTTAGTACAATAATTTTTGATAAGTAAATTTTGTTCTTTATTAACATATACAGCATATATTGACGAGGGTGATCCAACATACTCATGTGGTCATTGTGGTGCGATTATGTGGTACAATGAGCGGATTAACAAACGGAGGAATGCCCGGACTCCTACTTTTACCATGTGCTGTATGCAGGGTCAAGTAAAATTGCCACTATTAAAAGATCCTCCGGAGGTATTAAAAAGATTGCTTGAAGGGGATGATAAACTAAGCAGGCATTTTCAGAAAAATTTGAGACCTTACAATATGATTTTCTCATTTACTTCACTTGGTGGCAAAGTTGAGAGATCAGTGAGGAAAGGAAAAGGTCCAGATATGTTTCAAGTGCATGGAGAAAATTACCATCTAGCAGGCAGTTTGAGACCAAAAGATGGTACTAATGCCAAATTTGGGCAGCTCTTTATTGCGGACACAGAGAATGAGGTGGAAAATAGGGCCAATTGTTTGAGGTAATTGTTTGTTTTCTTTCTTAGTTAATTTTATCGATTGTATCCTAACTCCTAATGCCAGACTTTGGACATGTTTGAATAATGCTGAAAAATGTGCTTGCTCATACCATTGTTTAACAATTATATTTTGTTATTTTTCTTTATTTTACAGCAATGGTACCAGGACTAGAAAAGTAAAAGAAAAAAATGCTTTGAAGAAAGAAATAATCCAGGCATTGATGAAGATGTTAGATGATGTGAATCCGTATGTTCAGCAATTTAGATCAGCAAAAGAACGTTTTGATACCAATCCAGAAGATGCATTTCATATGAGGATTATAAGTGATCGACTTAAAGACGGAAGGACATACAACACGCCCACGGCATCTGAAGTTGCTGCATTAATTCCTGGAGATTTTAATCTTGATATGGATAAAAGGGATATAGTGCTTCAACAACATTCAGGAAAGCTTATCAGGATTAATGAAATACATGTTTCTTATCTGGCGCTACAGTATCCTCTATTATTCCCTTATGGAGAAGATGGATTCAGACTTGGAATTAAAAAAGGTGTTACTGAAGCTACGAAAAAGCAGAAGAAAACTACAATTAGTATGAGGCAGTTCATTGCATTTCGTCTCTTCGAACGTAAGAATGAATCACGACATCTCCTACATTCTAGGCGTCTATTTCAGCAATTTTTGGTTGATACTTACACAACTATAGAGTCTAACCGTTTGCGCTATCTGAAGTTTAATCAGTCTACTTTGCGATCTGATAGTTTTGACTCTATCAAAGAATCAGAAAATGCTGGCAAGACTGATATGCATGAACAAGGAACATAATTTGTGTTGCCGGCTTCTTTCACTGGTGGTCCTAGATACATGAAGAACAATTATTTGGATGCTATGGCTATTTGTAAGCATTTTGGATTTCCAGATCTTTTCATTACTTTTACATGTAATCCTAGATGGCCAGAGATCACCAGATATATTAAAGAGAGAAAACTGAATGCAGATGATAGACCAGAGATTCTTTGTAGGATATTTAAGATGAAGCTTGAGTCACTGATGGATGATCTAACCAAAAAGGGTCTCTTGGGGAAGACTGTTTCATGTGAGTTGGCAATAAATATTAATTTTATCTTTATATGTTTTTACTATGAATCTTATTTATGACTAATACAAAATCTTTTTTTTCAGCAATGTACACAGTAGAGTTTCAGAAACGTGGTCTACCTCATGCACATATTCTTTTATTCATGCATCCCAGTAGCAAGATTCCCACAACAGACGACATAGACAAGATCATTTGCGCGGAAATTCCTAATAAATCGTTAGAGCCTGAACTTTATGATGTGGTTAAAGATATGATGATGCATGGACCATGTGGAGCTGCAAATATGAATTCTCCATGTATGGAGAATGGACTGTGCTCGAAATTATATCCTAAATCATATTCTACGAAGACTACCATTAATAGAGATGGTTTTCCGATTTATAGAAGGCGCGAGCAACCAGAATGTTATGTTGTTAAGAATGGGATGAAATGTGATAATCAGTGGGTTATTCCATACAACAAGCAACTATCTCTTCGCTACAGAGCTCACATTAATGTGGAATGGTGCAACCAAGCTGGATCAATTAAATACTTATTTAAGTATATTAATAAAGGACAAGATCGTGTGACTGTGGCCGTGGAACCTCCTGAACATGTTGTTGCAAACCAGTTGGAAAACGTCGAGGGAAGTGGGGAGAAAAAGAAAAATGAGTTCAAGGATTTCTTCGATTGTAGGTAAAAAAAAACGAACAGTTTCTCATTGTTTCTAATAAAATCTCACATATATATATAAGTATTTGCATTTTCATTTTATCTTGTGGTTGTTTTTATTGTAGATATGTTTCTTCATGTGAAGCGCCATGGAGAACCTTTATGTTCTCAATTCACTATCGATCTACATCAGTTGAGAAGCTTACTTTCCATCTACCTGGAAAACAACATATTGTTTTCAGAGGTAAAGATAAGATGGAAGCGGTGGTGAGTCGTAAGCTCATTGAGAATACAATGTTCTTGGCATGGTTTGAGTTGTGCAAAGTTGATTCACTTGCAAAAACCATCACATATGTTCAGATTCCCAATTTTTTTACTTTTGACAAGAGTAAGAAGAAATTCAAAAGAAGAAAAAGGGGATTCAGCATTGGTAGAATTAATTATGCTCCCCGTAAACAAGAAGATGCTTATTATCTTCGTGTGTTGTTGAACGTTGTGAAAGGTGCTACCTGTTACGAGGACATAAAAACCTATCAAGGCGTTCTTCATGATGGCTACAAAAAAGCATGTTTTGCACGTGGATTATTAGATGATGATCACGAGTATATTGATGACCTGTTGCGGAGAAGTTATGATAGCTTAGCAAGTGATCTACGTGAGGTGTTTTCTACGATGCTGCATAATGATAGCTTACAAGCACCGGAGAATGTATGGGAACATACTTGGGAGTGTTTGTCTGAAGATATTGAGCATAGGCGGAGAAAGTATTTCAATAGACCAGGTTAGTCTTAAATTAATATACTATTGTATAATCATTCAGTGATATATTATATATATATATATAGTCATTTACACAAGGTATCATTTATATATATTTTTGTTTATATATGTGAGTTGTCTTTATTTATAACCTTTTCTGTGTTCTTTGTAGGACTTGTGTTAAGTGATGAAGACAAAAAAAAGTATGCTTTACAAGAGATTGAAAAACTTTTGAGGCGGAATGGAGATTCATTGGAGAGATTTAAGAAGATGCCGCAAGTCTCAAAATCAAGTGAAAATGATTCAAACATCCTAATATTAGATGAGCGCAGCTATCCCCGTGAAGCATTGTTACAAACTCTTGAGATAGATGCTCCAAAGATGACTGATGAGCAAAGGAAAATATTTGACGAGATTATTGATGCTGTCACAGAAGGAAAAGGAGGGACTTTTTTTGTCTATGGGTTTGGTGGGACTGGTAAAACTTTCCTATGGAAGTTAGTATCAGCAGCTATTAGATCTAGAGGAGATATTGTTCTCAATGTTGCATCGAGTGGAATTGCTTCTTTGTTGTTACAAGGGGGTAGGACTGCTCATTCAAGATTTGGTATACCTCTTAGTCCTGATGAGTTCTCAACATGTACTATGGCTCATGGAACAGATCAAGCTAATTTAGTAAACGAGGCATCACTCATTATATGGGATGAAGCACCCATGATGAACAAGCATTGTTTTGAAGCTTTGGATAGAAGTTTATCTGATATTGTTGGGAAGCATAGAAACAAACCTTTTGGAGGAAAAGTTGTTGTTTTCGGAGGCGATTTTAGGCAGATTTTACCTGTGATTAATGGAGCTGGCAGGGCAGAGATTGTATTGGCAGCATTGAATTCGTCATATCTTTGGGAGCATTGTAAAGTGTTGAAACTGACAAAGAACATGAGGTTGTTGTCTGGATTTTTATCAGCTGAAGAGGCAAAAGATCTTAAGGACTTCTCAGAATGGATATTAAAAGTTGGGGAAGGTAAACTTGCAGAGCCTAATGATGGTGAGGCTGAGATCGAAATTCCTTCTGAGTTTTTGATTACTAATTTTGAAGATCCAGTAGAGGCTATCAGTAAAGCAGTATATGGTGATTTTGTGTCTTTACAAGAGAAGGAGCCAAAATTCTTCCAAGAAAGAGCTATTTTGTGTCCTACTAATGAGGATGTGAATACAATTAATGATTACATGTTGGATCAGCTTGAGGGTAATTTTTTTATATTTAATCATCGATTTATTTGTTTGAGATGATTTATTATTATACTCATAAAATGTTTTGAAATATTGCAGGTGAAGAAAAAATTTATATAAGTGCAGACAGTATTGATCCAATTGATAAATGTTCAGTGAATGATGAAGCACTTGGACCTGACTTTCTCAACAAAATAAAGGTGTCTGGTTTGCCAAACCATAGCCTTAGACTCAAGGTTGGTTGTCCTGTTATGGTTCTAAGAAACATCAATCCTACTGCTGGGTTAATGAATGGAACAAGAGTACAGATCACTGAACTGATGGATTTTATGGTTAAAGCTATGATAATTACTGGAGAAAAGGTTGGGAATACTGTATATATTCCTAGGTTGTTAATAACACCATCAGACACCAAATTGCCTTTTAAGATGCGCAGGAGGCAATTGCCTTTGGCTGTGGCTTTTGCGATAACAATTAACAAAAGCCAAGGGCAATCACTATCTGAAGTTGGTATCTTTCTACCTAGACCTGTGTTTTCACATGGACAGCTATATGTAGCTGTGTCTAGGGTCACTTCTAAAAAAGGATTGAAAGTTCTGATTGTAGACAAAGATGGTAAACCAAAAAAGAAAACTATGAATGTAGTTTTCAAAGAGATTTTTAACAACCTGGAAGAGCATGATGGATAAGGTATTCTGAATTATAGACTCAAGAATATACACTATTTTTTTATATAAATTATAAGTTAATTCTGTTGTTCAATGCAGGTTTCAGACTGTAGTGGAATTCGTTTCATGTGAAGGTTCTGTAAAAGAGATTTGGCGTTGCTGTCAACCTATATTTCATCTATTTATGAACACTTGATTCAAATAACTCTGCATTAGCTTATGTTTTAGACAAGTCGTACTCTATTTATTCTGCTATTTTCAAACAAGTTTGTTAGCTTATGTTTTAGACAAGTTTGTTTGTTATTTTTTTTCGCGGACTAATCTGTTGGTATTAAAACTGGCCTTAGTCTTTACTCTTTGCTTATTGTTTTGCTGTCCATCGAGCCCAATTAACAAATCTGTTATCAATAACATGTTTAATTTATAAAACAGATACTAAACACAAATTTGAAAATACAGATGAATTTTATTTATTTAGAAATTTATATTACAATGTAAATTTTTAATTTAAATGAAAATATGTCACATTGTTATATAAAACCACAGACTGAATTAATTTTTTGATTAGAAAGGATATAAAACATTATAGGAACTGCTTAAACAAAAAAGACCAATATAAATGGGTATAAAAGAATGTTCATCAAAGAAACTGTATGTGCTTTACATATAAATGATCAAGAAGAGAGTAAAAAGGCCAAGAAGAACCATCTGCTACTTTGACCATTAAATAGAAATAAACTTCACAAGAAACATTCAGATAGACATCATTGATTCATGCATATATTAATAACACAAACATACCATTACATTCATAACATTGCATAAAAACATCAAGCACACGACATTACTGAAGCAAGTAACAACAACTGAGCAGACCTTAAAGTACAAGAACCAAGTACAAACCGAGAATACAACAACCAAGCAGACCNACAAGAAACATTCAGATAGACATCATTGATTCATGCATATATTAATAACACAAACATACCATTACATTCATAACATTGCATAAAAACATCAAGCACACGACATTACTGAAGCAAGTAACAACAACTGAGCAGACCTTAAAGTACAAGAACCAAGTACAAACCGAGAATACAACAACCAAGCAGACCTTGAGTTTTTCAGGTAATATTAATGAAATTTTTGAGAAACTGGTATGCCCTTTTGTAGTAGTAACAGTCCTTGCAAAACTCTTCCATGTCATAACGGTCACACTTTGACCCTGTTCGAATGTTAACCATGTTGATATAGTAGTCTTGTGGTATTGAAACATCGATTTTGCTGAGTGAGAGCTTGAGACTTTCCCAGCATTTATCAGAGGTGGACATTTTCTTTGACCATTTGAGTTTATCTAAATACTTCATGCCTTTAAGATAGTGACCTCGGACAAGCATTAGCAAACCATAAACATACATACCGTTTTTATTGCCTCCAAGAGCTGCTAGACGTAGACGACGAAGACCTCTGCGTTCTTCCTTGTGGACAAAGTATTGTAACAATCCTTCAATGTAGAAAGCTTGGATGTTATGATGCTGTAAACAAAGTTCCTTCAACTTAGCATGTTCCTCGAGCATCAGTTTTGGCTCAGCAACAAAGTATCCGAGATCCAAGTTTCGGAAATAGTGGCTGCGATCTAAGTTGGAGTCAGCACTATCCCCGTCGTAGTTGGAGTCCTCATCACTGTCCTTGGTGTAGGGGTCATCACTGTCATCCGAATTGTAGTTTCTCACAGAATTTTCAGAACTCATATTCTTTAGTTTTTATTTCTCTACTCTCACTCTAATTCTTTGTGTTGTGAAGAAGATAGATGATTGCTTAAATAGCAAAGAGTAGAAGAGTATATGTAAAGATAAAACGATTTTTTCAAAGCAATTTCAGAGCTTTATTGGAAGTTTCATCCACTTACACAAAGAAATGACAGAGGAGGACTGAACTAGAAGAAGACAAATAAAGATGGAGTTGCAATCTATCACTCTCTGCAATCTTTCAAATAACACTGTTGTGCAATGTGGTGTTAATATTTCGAGATAAATTTAACTGGAAGAAGATATCATAACACTGTTGTGAATTGTGTTGTCACATAGTTTTCTTTCAAGAAAAAGCTGATGCAAAAGTTCATAACACACTGATCAAAATAAAAACTTGCATGCATCTACCTAGATAAAGCCACAGCGACATGCGTTGGTTCTTTGATATGAGTTGATAGAAAAACAAGTTTCAAAATACACAGTCTTAATCCCAACAAAAACAAGCTAAATTTATACTAATACCAAATTGTTTTCTTTCGAATGTTTAATGTGAAAAGAAACTAAGTTAAATGTGTGTATAACTAAATTTATAATTCTTACTCTGTAAAAAGACAAATTATATTTGGACAGAACTTTGATTTGGTATAAATGGTAATGGTTGGTTTTGAGGAATAGGAGATAATGTATATATCTATACATTTTTATAAAATAAAATAATAATGAAGAATTGTTATTTGGAGTACCTACATTTAGTATTGTACAATTTTATATCATTGAAATTAAAATACTGTAGCTTTACTCTCTTTTTTTTAAAACAAAACCTACATTTAGTATTTTATGGGTTTAATCCATTAAATATAATTAAAGTCTGATATATATGTATTCTTATGAAAAAGTTTGAACATAGTAGTTAATTATAAGTTCATAACCAAAGAATATAAACTACTAACTTCAATTNAACAAAACCTACATTTAGTATTTTATGGGTTTAATCCATTAAATATAATTAAAGTCTGATATATATGTATTCTTATGAAAAAGTTTGAACATAGTAGTTAATTATAAGTTCATAACCAAAGAATATAAACTACTAACTTCAATTAAATATCTTTTCATTTTTAAAGTTTTTTGATACTTGGTTTCATTATTATTATTTTCTCTAAATGATATATTTGTATTTAAAAACTTAATAAAAATTTTGAATTTTATATATACTACCAAATAAACTAAATAAAACACAATAAAAGAAAAATACAATATCGTAGTTTATAAGTGAATACTAATCACACGGAACAAGACACACCAATGTCAATAATGAATAACATATGAAATTATGATATAAAAGACACAAAAACGCCTTATTTATCGTATTTTCAAAAATTTAAAACATATTATTATGAAGAACTAACACCCGCGCGGGCGCGCGGGTCAAAATCTAGTTTTCTTTAAAACAAAAGCTAGCTAAAGTCTCTGTTCTTTTGTAATTAGAATCATGAAAGTAGTGATGACACCCTGTGTTTTGCTCTCAGGATGGTCTCTGCAAATTGACCCTTGACCATTGCAGCACGGAGATCCTTCTCAGGAGGCAGGCATTGCAGGTAATGGCAATTTCAACCCTGTGCTTATAGACCTAAAAATAAACAATAGTGAGTGTTATCTTACAGAAGTTAGACACAAATAGAACCGAGCAATGTTTAAATGAAACGGAAAATGGATTCAAGACCGTTGGAATGTGGATCAGACAATCATGTTTCTGCAACAGCATTGAAATTTTTGTCAGTGACAATAACAATACAAAACTCAAATTCATCAAAGAGAAAAACATCAACCAATTTATACCATTAATGAAGAAAAAGCGATCACTTCCAGATGAGTTACAGGACTTGCGGCATATGCAAGCGATCACTTCCAGATGAGTTACAGGACTTGAGGCATATGCAAGCTATCTTACCACATGAATCACATTTGCAGGCTGAAGTTGGAGTTGAACCTGCATCAATACAGTTAAATCCACTGCTCAGAAAGAAGTCACAAAGCAAAGCAGCAAAAATTTCTAACATAGTACCTTTGCTTGTGATTTTCACAGCTAAACAGACTCCAGGACCCTTCTAGATGTATTTGGAATATTTCCAAATATCTTATTATTTATTTTGTCAATTGTATTTTAAATTTAAATAATTATCTTTATTGTTTTAAGGTTTTATGGTTTATATATATAGGCTTGTATACAGTTTATGATTTGATTAATAAAAGTTAAGAGATTTCTCTTTATTCCTTGTTTTCGGTAGATCATTGGTGATCTCAACGAATTTAAGAAGACATTGATCTTAGGTATTCTTATACTAAATAACATCTTTGTGATTATCATAGTTTTACGGGTATTCTCAGAATCAACGGATTACTATTCCTATTCTTCCGCTACATCAGTTGGTATCAGAGCGAGAATGATTCTGGAATCATGTTGAAGGGGAATATCTATTTTTTCGCAAAAGAAAACTTGTTTTCTGCGAGGCAAGACGCTGTTTGGGAAGACACTGTTTACATAGATATTGTTGGAGATCCAATATTTGATATCTATGATGATGTTGTCAGGGAAGACAAAGACGAATCTGTTGAATGTCATGTTAAAAATTCTATTTGTGACTGACGATGAAAACGATTTCATCAAAATTGCAGAGATGAGCGATGGACATGTGATGGCCGTATGGGAAGATGGATTCCTGATTACCAAGCATCTCCATGTCATATCGACAAAAGAAGCAGTCACGTATGTATTCAACAGCACTAGAATCCAATCAGATGACTCCGTGGAGTTTTGGAATAAAAAAAGAGGTTTCATGCAAATTATGGAAATTTTGGCCAAAGGCAATACGTGTCTTATAATTTGTTTGGAAAGACATAATAAGAAGGCCAAGAGATACCAATGGAAGAGTCGCAAAAGAATAAGATTTCGTGGGAAGATTTCAAGTTTTGAAGACTTTGAAGTTGAAGATCACGGTTAAAGATTCTAGGGTGAATCTTCTCCAACACGAAAAGAATGACGCAGATAAGTATTTGGAATATTTCTAAATATCTTATTATTTATTTTGTTAATTAAATTTTAAATTTAAATAATTATCTTTATTGTTTTAGGGTTTTATGGTTTTATAGTTTTTATATATATAGGCTTCTTATGACTAGAGTTAGATCATTGGTGATCTCAACGTATTTAATAAGACATTGATGTCTTATTCTTAGACTAAATAAGATCTTTGTGATTATCATAGTTTTCCGGGTATTCTCAGAATCAACGATCACTATTCATATCCCTAAAGCTTCCGCTACATCACTTCTCGAGTTTCTTAATCCTCAGGTTATCGACCTGATAGCTTGAGAATATAGGAGAAGTTGGAGTTTCTGAAAGAAAATTTGAAGGAGCTTGGCTATGTTCCTGATTAGAGATCTGCTTTACATGACGTTGAAGACGAATAGAAGGAAGATATGTTGTGGTATCACAGTGAGAGGTTTGCTATCGCGTTTGCGTTGGTTAATACAGTTGAAGGAAGTACTGTCACTGTGATTAAAAATCTACGAGTTTGTGAAGATTGTCACGCAGTGATCAAGCTGATCTCATGAATTGTGGGACCGGAGATTGTGTTAAGGGATCCAACTCATCATTGTAAGGATGGGATATATATGTTCTTGTGAGGATTATTGGTAAAAATTAAAATGATTTCTCTCTGCAGAAAACTTAAGAAATCACTGATCTGTGCTGAAGCCAAATATCTAAGAAAGTTTTCAGGTATCTAAACAAACCCATAACCCAATGCTTACGCCAATGTCACAGTTTGACTCACAAAACGTTACAATTCAATAATGACTGTGAATGAAATGTGTTTTGCGAAAATTTCATCTGCAGAGGTTCTTTTATAGGAGTTGTCAATATTAACATTTATCTTCTTTCAGAACCAGAATGAGGATCACATGAAGAAGGAAAAGCGGAAGATTATTTGATAAAGGTGTGTCGTTCATACATGTAAGAGCAATTATACATGAACGATTTATAATATGGTTTTATGTTTTTGGAACCAACAAGAACCTTGGAAAGTGAGAATTGGGACCTGACGCCCAAGTTGAGAGCTGAAGTGTCAAATCCCTTGGCCTCAGATAGATTCAGGTATTGTCATTGTTTAGAGTGATGAATGAGATGTTATATGTTCATTTTTTTCACGGAGTTTATTTTTCCATGTGGAACTATTAGGCATTGCATAGTTCTGATTTTGGAGGTCTCTGTTGTAGGCAAACATTTAACATTTCAGACTGAAGCTAGCTCTCTGCCTGTTGAGTACTTGATCTCGCCTACTCTTCTGTTCCAAGTAATTTTGTACTACTCTACTCCATCTCAACTACGATCAGGTGGATATAGAGTTTCAAGTCATATCAGCTGCAAAAATTCAGTAGGCATAATATGTGAAGGATACGCGACAATACTCCGGGAGGACTATGTAAATCCAGATATTCTTCCATCCACAGGTCAGTTCATGCAATGAAACCAACAGGGATAACCTTGGACACCATGAGACTGAAAGCAGCGAAGAGTGGGAAGACTGCATCGATACTGATCTTGGGAATGAGACTGATCACAGTGTAGGGTTTAGAAACTGTGGTATAGAGATGGACAAGCAGCAGCCCGTGCAGGAGTAAGCATTAGGCTTAACTCAATAATTCTTAGGACAATCAGAAACTAACAAAAAATAGCATTTAGAATTTTTCGGTTTCGTTGTGTTTAACATCTCTAATATAAAACTCTTTTTTTTTCTGCGAAATAGAGTATAGAGTTGAATTTAATCTAACTCTACACTATTTTAGAGTTTAAAATTGAAAAATGAACAAAAATTAGAAAACTTATTCCATTTATGTAGTAAATCCATGTTTACTTCAGATGGGGTTGGAGCATTTGTCACTGCAAATTTCATTTTGGTGTAATTTATGGAATATTGTTGGAGATAATCTTAGAGAGCATTTCTAATGTTAGTTCATTTTTCCTTCTAATTAGTATTTATAGAGTAAAAAGATATCTATATGTCATGTTTCAAAAAAAAAAAGATATTCATATGTCATATAAAATATAAAGAAATGGATAGTAAAATATTTAATGATACACTATTCGTATACGATACTTGTATTAGAGTCAAACGTTTTCTTTCTAATTTTCATCTTCTATCTAAATAATTCTTTTTTGTCATCAAAAATATTCAGTATGTCATTTGTTTAGTTGTGTTGTAATAAAATTTAAAATAATCTTTTAATTTAGTAATAAAGTAATTGCGTTGGTTAAGTATTATAAGATAAGATAAAAGACTGGAATGTCCACATTTTATAAGTTTGTAAAAGAGAAGAAAGAAAAATAATATATTTTAAATTTATTTTAAAATAAAAATAAAAATAACGTTTGGAGCAAACCTTCTTTGTGTAGTTTCAAAGTACTATATGTTTAGAATAAGAAATAGAAGCAACCATTGAAAATGGATGCCGTTTGTTTCTCTCACACAAATTATAAAGCCAAAAATACTTCAATATCTGTATACTTTAAAAACAATTTCAGCTGAGGGGACACGTGGAAGATTATTGTTGTTCCATTTGCACCAGTAAATGAAAAAATGAAAGTTCATCAGAGTAACATAATCAAAGATTCAAACAGGCGTTGTGTGTTCCTCTCAGGTTTGGAAGGAGAGCAAAGCAGAGGTTTCTTGAGTGGTCCTTCACGTTATCTGCAGAGAAAACGAGAAAATAAATCCACTGATCTGTTGACAAATAGTATAAAGTTCAGGTCATGCTTGATGCTTACCCGCATACGCTTATTGTTTTTCTCTGTCTCTTCACAACAGCCTCCACACTCTTGTTTAATTATATTATCTTCACAAACTCTTGGAAGAGTATTTGGATTACCAAGTTGGTTCTTCGGTGATAAGTAGTCCTCAGCGAGTCGTATACCCCATCCTTTTAAGTTGAACTTGAAGTCACTGATATCACTCAGATGATCCAATTCCTCAGGATCCAATATTTTAGATCTGAATGTAGAGTCCATTCTGTTACTTACATGGAGTTGTATCTCCACGTGATCGTAGTTCAGTTGAGCTATAGGAACACTGTGGTTGTTTAGAGGGAACCGACAGTCCAATATAAACAGATGACTATCCTTCTTATCTGTCCCAAAGAGTTGTTGCTGGCCAAAAGAATCAACGCTGTCCCCAAGTATGCCTTTGAACCGATAGCTGACACGGATATATACTACGTTACTACGATGTGTGTGCACAGAGTCGAAATGACCCAACGCGCAAGCCCTGAATCGGAAAAATGGCTGCGAGAGAGAAGTGGGAGGTAGAGGGATGGTTAAAGAGGAGGTTGTTTCAGTTGTACGGTGAGTGAAATATGACGGCACTTGTTCACCTGTCATGACCAATTTCTCAAAAATAAATGAACGTTGGTGAAGGAGAGCTTCTGGGTCCAAGTTGAGGCAGATGAAATGAGTACTGACTTCTGAGAAAAAATTATCTGGACAATCAGTCCAGCTAGCTTCGGTCAATGCCCCACAGTCTGAAAAGTCAACTACCTTAAGTTCTTTCAGTTTATAAATGTTAAGGGATACACGCTCCAAGTTGCTGCAGCTCTCCATGCCTAGGTATTCAAGCTTGGAGAATTTCTTGATCCACCAAGGAACCTCTAAAATCCCTGTTCGGGCTAGATAGAAATGTTCTATGCTGGTTGAGATATCAGGAAAAGTCCTCAAACGTGAGCATCCCGTGAAGTCAAGGTAGCAGAGATATTGAAGGTTGATGCCAGTGGGAAGAGTCTCAAGATTTATGCATTCTGTAATTTCCAGACAATCAAGATTGTGAAAATTCTGGATAGAGGAAGGAAGTTCCACCAAACTTGGGATATCTGAGAGAAACAATCTCTCTAAAGTTGGAGACAGCATGCTCATGATTGATGCAAGCTGCTGAATAAAAATAAATAAAAATACAATTTAGAGATGTTGACAGGAATGAATTGACTCTATCACTCAAATGACTTCTTTCCCAGTAATACACTAATACTACTAACTTTTTTACAATGTTCACATCAACAAAACATTAAAACTAATATAAATAACACATTTTAATTCATACATATTTTATTATTAAGTGTTTAAATGTATTGGTATCATATATCATATAGTAATAAATGTACACAATCTTTTAACCTCGTCGTAATTACACACTATTTAAGTATAACAACCTATTTCCACAGATTATAAAAGTTCGAAACCGGGCTTCCTTTTAAACTTTGAAGGATTAACTAATACCAACAAATAGCGGTTAAAGTTGGTTAGTGTTCCCTAAACCCTAAACTTAACCAATGACTAACTTAACTAAACCAAAAATGATCCGATTAGAGAATATAAACCAGATTAAACCAACCTAAAAACATAAATCCTCGGTCTCTCTCTCGCGAAGAACGTCGTTTCTCCTCTGCTTGGCTTCAGTTAAGTATATCCTCTATCTATGTATGTATCACTCTCTCTCTCTCTCTTTTTGCCGTTATTGTATTGTCTCTCTGTCTTTTTCAAGTATTGACTCTGTGTCTCTCTGTTTTGCAGAAACGACAATGGAGTCATGATGTGAATGTTGAGTAGAATAATGTACCTGATTTTGATCCCGGGACTCTCGATTCTCCTGATTTTGACTCTCATGGTGAAAATCGAAGAGAACATAAGAACTACAGCATCGAGAAAGAAGCCTTGAACTTTGTTGATGAACCTCTAGTGAAGCATAACTTGTATTCATAGACAGATGGTGATGAAGAGGGGGGGGGGAGAAATTCATGTTTGGAAACTGGTTACGAACATCAGATGATGATGACGAATTGGTTTACTATCGGTTCATGTCATAAACCAAATTAACCAAGCCAAATCTTGGTCCGGAAACGGATTTCAAACTTTTATCGTGTATGGAAATAAGCTTTTACACTTAAATGGTGTGTAATTACGACGAGATTGAAAGATTGTGTACATTTATTACTATATGATAGTTCTAGTGTGAAAATATGCCGTCTTCTCTTCAATTTACCATATAGACTAAAAACGAAAGTTAAATTAGTTTTTAAGGTAAAGTTACTTACCTGCTCTCTTTCCCACAGTTTTTCAGCCTTCGTTTTAACCATACTAAGAACAACCAGTTTCTTAAGACGAAAGATAAAATGGAATTCGTCAATCGCTGTTTCGTCCAAAACAAGTGCTGAGATGTTGGTAGAAATATCAGGAAGAATCTTCAACCGTGAGCATCCTTTGAGGAAAAGCATATCAAGACATTGAAAGGTACATTCCTGTGGGAAGGGTCTCCAAATTTTCACAGAATGACATATACAGCTGTTTCATTTTACTGAGATGCTGAATAGAGGAAGTAAGCTCCACCAAACTCGAGCAATAATCAAGATTAAGAATCTGGAGATTATGGGCCAGAGAAAGATCTGGTACTTCTTCCAGATGTATAGATCTTTGTAAATCCATCTCCCTGAGCCCTGCAAGTGATTGCAGTATACGTGACCACACGTCACATGAAAGCATCTATAGAAGTAAAATCTTAAGCACCTACAACTCAATAGTAATTTTATTAAAGACTTACGTGAACGCCTTCCCACAACTTTTGGAGTTTGCTACCTGAAATTTGAAGCTTAACAATAGGGGTGGGCGTTCGGGTACCCGTTCGGGTTCGGGTCGGGTATTTCGGGTTTTCGGGTATTTCGGTATTGGGGTATAGAACCCGTTCGGGTATTTTTACATATCGGGTCGGGTTCGGATATTTTTAGTTCGGGTTCGGTTATTTCGGGTCGGGTTCGGATATTTTGATTTTGAAAGAAAATTTCAAATTCTTTATTAGTTAAGTTTCATGTATTTAAAATTTAACTATTAACTTAATTGTTTTAAAAATGTTTAATAAGTTAGACGATTAATAATTTTGAAAATAAATTATTGAAAATAAAATTCATTATTTTGGTTGTTATTTTTGAATTTTGGATGCAAATTTTGTTTAAAATAAGAAATAAGAAGCTTAATATGCATTTTAAATGAGTAACCAATTATTATTTTTTTACAATTATATGTATATTATCTGATCTTAAATTATATATAACATTAATATAAATATTTTTAATAAAATGAGATAAATAAACTAGGAATAAATAGGTATATATACATATGTTCGGTTATCTTCGGATACCCGTTCGGGTTCGGGTAATACCCGTTCGGGTTCGGATATCCAAACTCTCCTAACTCAATACCCGTTCGGGTATTTTGCTACTTCGGTTCGGATTTCGGTTCAGATATTTCGGGTCGGGTTCGGGTACGAGTTCGGGTATCGGATAAAGTGCCCACCCCTACTTAACAAGGTGTTCAGGACAAAAAAGTCGAAGGCATATATTTCATTGGATGTCCGTCAAACCTCAATAATCTAAGTTTAGGGGGCAAATCGTCAAAGCCTTTCGGTAAGTACCATCTCATCTTCTGGTCCCACTTCTTAGCGTTATAAATCTTTAGAAAGAAGAGATTACGCATCCCTTTGAAAGCATTCTTATGTATATGCAGTTCGTTAATCTTATCCACATCTAATGATATACCTAAAACCTTCTTAGTACCCTGAGATGACAATACAAATAAAAATTCTAAGACTATATGATTTTAAACTTATAGAGTGTTATATAAATGAAACGAAAAAAACTTACAGTGTTATCTTCAAGTACATCGCAAATTTCTTTTGAATCCATAAGGAATTCTCGTCTCCAGGCTCATCGGACTGTGCATGGACAATCTCCTTACCCATATCTTGTAGCAAACAGTGCATCTCAACCCTATTCTTTCTTACATGTACAAGAGACTTATCAACAAGGTTTTTGAACCCAATATTAAAATCCAAGTCACTATCTGCTAGTAGCATGTTAATGTCATCAACTTTTTCGCCATTGAAAAGACATGAAATGTGACGAAATATTGCTTCATCTTTTTTGTTGTTTAACCCTTCATAGCTGACTATTAGTGTTCTCTCAATTTTTCCATTCAACCTATTACGAAGGCTAGGTTTCATATCCATCCAATCATCTTTGTCCCTACCTCGTAATTACGCACCCAAAACCTTAAGACCCAAAGGAAGGTTTCCGGCACACAATGCAATTTCGGTAGCAAGCTCCATCAAATCAGCAGGTGGAAAATTTTCCCTGAAAGCAGATCTACAAAACATCTCAAGAGCAAGGTCTGTAGATGGTAGGCATACCTCATATATATGATCAATCCCATGAGCCCTTAAGAAATGCCTATCTTTAGTAATCACAATGATTCTGCTCCCTGATCCAAACCAATGAGTTTGACCAGCCAACGTATCCAGCACCAGTTGATCATCCAAATCGTCAATAAATAGAAGAACTTTCTGATATTTTAGCCTCTCTTTGACTGCACTTAAACTATCTATCCTTATGTCTTTTTTGTTTAAAAGTTCAGACAAAAAACTTCTTAGCAAATGCAACCTCATGTTATAGTCATCGGGGTTGGCACCATTATAAATTTCCATAGTCTTATATACGAAAGCTCTGTCTATGTAAACACTACCTTGGAACTGGCGAGAGAGTTGACTATGTAAAACTCTAATAGATGAAACGAGAAATATCTTCATTAACTGTAACAGAATGTACAAGTATTCTTTATATACACATCATTAGATTAAGCTAACTAATCTAACTAACCATGATTAACTTATGACTAACTATATACACACTCTATTAGGCCCCCTCAAGATGGCGTCATAACATTGTGAAGATCCATCTTGGACATTAACTTGTTAAACTGCATCGGATAGAGTGGCTTAGTCAAAGCATCATCTAACTGATTTTCAGATCGAACATGAAGAGTCCTTAGCTGACCTGCAACGAGACGCTCACGAATGGCATGACATTCACATTCTATATGTTTTGTACGCTCGTGGAAAACAGGGGTTTTATCAATGTGTAAGTCTGCTGTGCTATCACAATACAAGACAGGAATAGCCGGAGAAGGACAGCCAAGCTCAGCAAGCATTCATGATAACCAGAGAATATCTTTTGAAGTTGCAGACATTGCTATGTATTCAGCCTCGGCTGAAGAATGAGAAACAACATCATGTTTCTTGGATTTCCAGGCAATAAGAGAATTACCAATGAAAATACAAGAACCAGTCACACTGCATCGAGTATCAGGACAATTAGACCAGTCAACATCACAGAAAGCTTTAAGCTGATAGTCATTATCTGCAGGGAAGAACAAACTCTGACCAATTGTCCCTTTGAGATAGTGTAGAACCTTGTGAGCAGCATAAAGATGAGGTTTGCGAGGAGCAGAAGAGAAGTGACACAACCTGTTGACTGCAAAAGATATGTCAGGACGGGTTGTTGTCAAATACATCAACTTCCCAATGAGTCTGTGATATGATTCTGCACTCGGTAAGAGTTCACTATCGTCAGCAGATAATTTGACACTAGGATCCATGGGAACAAAAGAAGGACGACACCCAAGTAAACCTGCATCAGTAAGAAGCTCAAGAACATATGTATGCGGACACACAGAGCTTCCTGAGGTTGAGCGTGCGATTTCAAGACCAAGGAAGTATTTAAGCACACCCAAGTCACGGAGCTTGAAATGACGTCTGAGTTGAGCAATAAACCAGGAAACAGCAGTTTCAGTGTCACTCGCGATGAGAATATCATCAACGTAGACTAGAATAATGATTGTCCCATGTGAAGAGTTGGAGAGAAACAGTGTGTGATCACCATTGATTTTCTCAAATCCCAAAGAAACAATTGCTGAAGAGAATTTTTCAAACCATTGTCGAGAGGCTTGTTTGAGGCCATATATGGACTTTTTCAACCTGAGAACATCATTATGAGGAAGATTGTTTCCTTTTCTCTCAGCATAATCAGGAGGTAAATCCATGTATATCTCTTCATTGAGATCACCATTCATAAAGGCATTCGAAATGTCTAGTTGATGAAGAATCCACTTCTTCTTTGCTGCAAGAGCTAAGATCATCTTGACGGTAACCATCTTGGCTACTGGAGAGAACGTTTCAACGTAATCTATACCCTCCTTTTGTGTGTAACCTTTAGCAACAAGACGACCCTTGTGCCTTTCAATTGTACCATCAGCATGAAGCTTGAGTTTAAAAATCCATTTACAACCCACTGTACTCTTCCCTTCAGGCAAACTGCATACTTCCCAAGTATCAAGGTCTTCTAAGGAACTAAACTTTGCATCCACAGCATTACACCACTCCTTCGATTTCTTTGCTTCCGAAAAGTTTAGTGGTTCAGAACAAAGAAGAATGGAGTTGATAAAAGCGGAATGAAGTGGAGAGAATTTATTATAAGTGAGATATCGAGACAAAGGGTAAAGAGAAGTAAGATTGCAATGATAGTCCTGTAAGTAGAATGGAGCTCTACGGGTACGGGAAGATGTAACTGCTAAAGGCATGTTAACATCAGAAGATGACTTTGATGAATCATCGGATGAAGTTGTTACAGAAGGTAAATCAACATCAGGTTTATCAGGACATTTGAAGAAAGCTTTTGCTGTGTCAGAAAGAGAAGAATCAGCAAAAGGGAAAATGTTTTCATGAAACAGAATATGTCTTGAAATGGAGATGTTGTTAGTTTCTAAATCAAGTAACTTGTAACCCTTGAAAACCGACGGATAACCAATAAAGACACAAGCTTTAGCACGTGGTTCAAACTTGGTACGAGATTTAGGAGAAGTACTTTTGTAGCAAAGACAGCCAAAGGTTTTCAATTGATCATAAGCAGGAATTTTGGAAGTAAGGATTTGAAGATTTATGATCAAGATTAGGATAAAGAAGACGATTTATCAGAAAAACAGCTGTAAGGATACAATCACCCCAAAAGGAAAGAGGAATGTGAGATTGAAACATAAGAGCTCTAGCCACATTTAAGATATGTTGATGTTTTCTCTCTACAACCGAGTTTTGTTCAGGGGTTTCAAGGCAAGAATGAAATGAAACAATACCCTTTTGTTTGTAGAGATCAATGAAAGAACGCTCAGGAGCATTGTCAGACCTAACAGATTTGACTCTAGTATTATATTGGTTTTCAATCATTGTTAAAAAATTTGGAAACACAAACAAGACATCAGATTTTAATTTCATCAGATAAACCCAAGTTGCTCGACTATGATCATCAACAATAGTTAAAAAGTATCTAAAACCTTCAGATGTGGGAACAGAGAATGGTCCCCAAACATCAATATGCAAGAGATCAAATGGAGCAACACTCGTTGTATTAGAGATTGGAAACATCAAACGTTTTTGTTTAGCTAAATGACAAACATGACAATGGTGTTTTTCTTTTGATTTTGTATTTTTCAAATGTAAAAGACTAGACAATGAATCAACTTTAGTAAAAGCAGGATGACCTAGACGCACATGCCAAGTTTCAACATCAACAATGACAGAACAAGCTAGTGTATTACCTGTAAATTTATGAGCAGAAACTAAAGAACCAGACTCCAAGACATATATATTTGAGATGCGTCTACCCTTGCCAATCATCAATTCCCGTGTAAGATCATGTATTAAGCAAGAAGTGGAAGTAAAACTAATCATTGAGTCAACTTCAGATGTGAAAGCACTAACACTTAACAAATTGAATCGAAAAGCAGGAACAAACAAAACATTTTTCAAGATCACATTATCACTTAAGCAAACAGAACCTATACCAACAATGCTCTCTGATCTACCAGAAGGAAGAGTGACAAAAGTGTCGGAAAGAGATGTTAGTTGAGTGAAAAGTGAAGAGGAATGTGATACGTGATGAGTTGCGCCTGAATCGATTATCCATGAGTCATCAGGGACTAAAGCATCTCCAAAGGAAAGCACAAAAGACATGCAAAAAGGAGTAGGTTGATAAAGAGAAAGGAATGTACCAGACTCATGCGGAGTTAGTGATACGGCTGAAGTGGAAGCAACGAAACTTTCTGGTGAAGGATTATGTGGTGTAACGCTGTTTTTGTTGAGTTGAGTGCTGAAGAAGGCAATGAACTGTTGCATTTGATCAGGAGTGAGATCAATAGGAGAAGTTGCAGACTGCTGAGGCTTAGAAACGTCTTCAGGATTATCAGAAATAGCAACCATGTTTGCAGAGGCAGGCTGTTGTGGCTTTTGAAACTTTGATTTCGATTTAAAACCAGGAGGAAAACCGTGTTTCTTGTAGCACCTGTCCACAATATGCCCAAACGCACCACAATGAGTACATACCGGTCTGCCTTTCTGATAGTGAGAGTTTCCTTGATTGCCTGAGACTTGAAAAGCCGACACATCAACACCACTAGAGGGTGAAATACGAGCAGAACGTTGAGAATCTTCATTGTTCAAGATGTTGTAAACTTCAGAAATAGATGGCAATGTCTTCTTCATGTGAATTTGACTTCTAACATGATCATAGCTTTCATTAAGCCCCATAAGAAAGTCAATAACACGATTTGTTTCCCTCTAAGCCAGTAACTCTTCAACTGTAGTTGCAGGAGCTTGAATGTTGGACAATTCCTCCCAATATGTCTGTGTCTGAGTATGATAAGAGGATAAATCCATAGTGCCTTGACGCAAAGAGAGTAACTGGTGACGGAGCTTGTACAATCTAGGAAGATTAGACTTGTGGAAACGAGTGTGAAGATCTTTCCACATATCCGCAGCCATAGAAAAATATAGGATGCTAGTGTAGATCTTCTTGGTGACACTGTTAAGTAACCAAGACTTCACCATACTATTGATCCTACACCAGATCTTGAAATATGGATCTGTGGTTTCTGGCTTAGGGATGGATCCATCTACAAATCCTAGTTTGTTCTTAGCTTCTAGACTAGTAGTCATCGCAACAATCCAAGTACCATAGTTTGTTCCATCAAGTTGTTCCGATACTAATACTAATCCAGGATGATCCGAGTTAAGCAGATGATATGGACTATGAAGATTATCAGGAGAATCTGATACCTCAAATAAACGAGACGAAATCGGAGCTGAATTGAGAGGACGATGAGTTGCAGCGCGACGAGAAGAACCAGAGCCTTCTTGAGAGAGATCAGCGTTGCGATCATTATCGCGAGGGAGAGAGATGTTATCCTCAGTGTGAGACGGAGATGATGTACGATACTTCGAGTTACACCTTCGTTTACCCATGGATAATCAATTGAAGCTTCGATTTGAAGGTAATCGGGGCCGGAGAGAACTGATCGGAGCTATGTGGAATAAGAGAGCGTGAAATCTCGATGTTGATGACGATGTGATGGAGAGAATATGTGATGAAGGCGGAAGCGATGGAGATTCCAGAGATCAGAGTGAAAGAATGCGGAAGAGAATCGATGAGAGTGATCGGAGAAGATGATCGGAGTTAAAAACGCCGGTGAATGAAGAAGATGCGGTTACGGTTACGGTGGAGCGTGTCGCTCACCGCTCTGATACCATAATAGATGAAATGGGAAATATCTTCATTAACTGTAACAGAATGTACAAGTATTCTTTATATACACATCATTAGATTAAGCTAACTAATCTAACTAACCATGATTAACTTATGACTAACTATATACACACTCTATTAAACTCTTGCAATGGTAGTCTTACCAATTCCTGAGGAGCCCCATATCCCAACCATCCTCACTTCCTCAGATTATAAATGCAATAAGACACTCATATTTTCAATATGATCTTCCATTCCAACAAACTCCTCAAAGTCCTTCGATGGAGATAAATTCAGTTTACCCAAGATATCATTAGCAATTGCTTCAATCATTTTTGCTTCATGAGGCCTAACAAGATGAAACATCATTTAAAAACACATGAAACAGTTTATCAATTGTAAGATGTCAATGTCTTCTAGAAAATCAGTGTTCTAAAAATTGGTCGAGACTGCATAATGCTCGTCTCCACGACAATTTGGTCTTAGCGGAAACATTTTTTTTTTTAATATCTGATTTAAATGGCTCAAATCAATACTAATCGTTCTAAATCTTCCTACATCAGTCAAAGTCATTTTAAATCGATATAAAATGATATAAATATATCTAAATAAAATAACACAAAATATATTGTATGATTAATTTAATTATTTTATTTTTACCATCAATTGTAAGTACCTATGGGTTTGATTGTAACTGTTATCCAATATTTTTAAAAAATCTTTAATTAAATATTAGTGGAAAATACGTGTTACAACATTAGTGGAAAATAATATGTGGTGATAGAGTGATTGGAGGTGGAGTTGATAACCTAACCGCATGTGACTTCAAATCTATCTTCTTCACCATAAAATTCCGTCGACAAAAAAATGGTGGTATCGTACATACAAATGTGAGATGAGATCTATTCATCTTCCTCAATTCTATCTAATTATCTTGAGAGGTGAGAGGAATACAATGTGGCCATAAATTTTACTTTTTACATTAATTGATTAATTCTTTAATTGTTTTGGCAGTAGTTGAATATGGGACAATATAGCAATATTATGTATAAGAGGATATTGTATAGGTGGTGTAGAGTTTTTGGATAAGCATTGAATTATAATTTGTTTGAAGATTATACAATGCAATTTCTCTTAAATTAATTAATTATCCCCAAACTACCTTTTATTTTTGCATTTATATAAGGACTTGGTTAATGTTATCAACTAATAAGTATAATATTCTATTAGCATTGACGTGAATTTTTCAATGCATTTACTAACATATTTAGAAAGCAAAGTCGAAATAGTAAAATTAATCATTCACAATCGACGACAATCAATCAGTTTCCAATTAAGCTTCAACTTTAAAGAGAAAGTATAATTCACTCTTACGCTTGAGTTTCATATATCTGTCTCCATAAACTAAGTCTCATCTTTGAAGTACTCTCCCTTCAGCCTCCTTCTCTTCTGGCGATGTTTGTGTTCATCTTCAACAGAATCTCCCTTCTCAAGACATGAGTCTTCAACCGCGGCTTTCTTATCTACCAAGTTTTCCACAGACGAAGATTGTTGATAATCAAGATCAAAACACACACACATGGATGAAACACACATGGATGGAAATGTTCTACACCCAAACCAAGCTCTTAGACCAATCCAAAAAGCTCAAAAACTTGTGCTTAGAATTCTCCAACAGTTATGCAAGGCCTATCAACTACCTCCCCAACTGAACATAAAGTGCATGTATTTTACATTCTTTGAAATTAGCTTATGGAAATTTGGTATCTAGATATTGATTCAATCTACTCTAGTCTACTCAAAGGTGGTTATTGGAATCATAATTTGTAAGAATTTTAATGATTTTAAAGGTTGACAGATCTTTAGAAATTAAGTAGAGTTAACAAATATTTTCTAAATGTCTATCAAATGTTTTGGATTGGTTTCTATAGATTTTTATTGATTATTTTGGATTTGCATTTTAAAATCCTAGAAATACTTCTTAGTAAAAAAGGATAGTATTTTTGCAATACAATAAAAATGACCTTTAATGTAACTACGGAATCAAAATTAAGAAAAAATAAAACAAAATAAATGATCTTAAGTTAATTCTCTATATGATTATAATGTATGATGTTGTGGAATTTTTTTATTTAAAATATTTTTATATATTTATGTTATTTTAAACTCTGTTGAAAACTATACATTCAATTAGGTGTTATAATCATTTTTATAACAAAAATCACATCCACAAATCCTCCCAAAAAAACTTAAATTCACAAACTAATCAAAATCACCTTGTATTTTCATTTTCTACCCTTTTTTTATAAAAAGTCAATTTTTTTTTTGTATTGTGAACATAAGGAGTATATTTTTTTAATCAAAAAACATAAGGAGTATATATATATATTCTTCTTTTGAGTACTTAACAGAAATATAAACTTCTAGTGTTACAAAAAACAAAACAAAAAATATCTAGACTTCGAATTTAATATTCGAGTTGAAAATGGACCAACAGAAAGCCTATCAATTAAGCGTCAACATATTTGTTTTTTTGGGACATTAGTATCATTTTCTTTTAGTTCTCAACTCTCATTTTCCGATTTCAATTTCTCATCCTGAACCCCTCAAAGATGGATTCGATACCAAAGAAGCGACCCAAATCCGAAACCAAAACCCCAAAACGGAACCCTAAATCTTCCCCTTCTCCAATCACATCACTACTCGAGCCACCACAAAGCTTCTTCCCTTCAAAAGAAGAATTCATTAAACTCCTCACCGTGTTGCTCATCGCTTGTGCAGTAGCTTTCACCTGCAGTTTCCTCTCTAAGCATCTGAACTCAGACCCAAAAAAATTCTGCGACAGTAACTCAGATTCCATCGAATCGGACTTGGGTAAAGCTCAAAATTCATAAAGTTTTTGTCTTTCTTCATGGTTAACGCTTTCTAAACTTATTTTCGTTGTCACAGATTCGTGTGAACCATGTCCAGTTAATGGGGAATGTCACCAAGGGAAGTTGCAATGTAATAATGGATACAGAAAGCATGTGACTTTATGCTTAGAAGATGGAGCAATCAATGAATCAACTAAGAAATTGGTAACATTTAAGAAAATAAAATAACTTTAAGAAATTTGTATATTAAGTTATTATAATTTGTGTCAGTGTTGTTGATTATTACAATTTTTTAATCTGGTTGTGTTGTTGTTGATCAGGTTAGGCATTTCGAGAGAAAAGTTTGTGAGGCATATGCTCATAATGAATGCTATGGTGCTGGGACCATTTGGGTATGTCTTTAACTGTTGTGTCTAACGAGTGTGTTTAGTTTGTGGTAATAGTGAGCATTGCACTGAGCTGTTTTCATTTATGTTTTAGGTTCCGGAGAATAATGTTTGGAAAGATCTACGTGGCAACGGTTTAGTGGATAACTTAGACGAGTCTGCTTACGATTTTGTGAAAGCAAAGGCAGTAGAAGCTGTGGCAGAGTTGTTAGAGAAACGGACTAATGCTAATGGGTTAGTGTTTTCATCATTGACTAGGACTTAACTCTTGAAGTTCCCTCGTTGCTGAAGATTTTGTTACTTTGTATTTCTGTTGATATGAAGGATCAATGAGTTGAAGTGTCCTGAATCGCTAATGGAAAGTTATAAGCCTTTGACTTGCAGCATACAACAATGGCTGTTACGGCACATTGTTATTGTTTCGTCCTCCTGTGCAATGGTAATTTATTGGTAGAAAAATAACTTGTCTTTGAGTAGTTTAGTGTACTTGATCAACATCTTCAAGCTTGTTCACAGTGTTGAGATGTACAGCTTGTGTCATGCGCAATGTTGCTTAGGAAAATCCAGCGGAAGCGACACTTTTCAAGTAGAGTTGAAGAACTATACGACCAGGTACACCTAAGGAATCTCGATTAAACAGTTATCATTTGTCTGTGTCTAAATACAACAAACCCCTGTCTTTGTTTTGAATTTGATACATTAGGTATGTGACTTCCTGGAAGAGAATGCAGTGACATCAAACTCTACAGACAGTAACTGCGAGCCATGGGTTATCGCATCACGGTTGCGTGATCATCTTCTTTTGCCTAGAGAAAGAAGAGATCCTCTCTTGTGGACTAAGGTATGCTGTTTTTGTCTCTTGCTCTAATCATGTTCCTTAGTCTCTACCATGTTTATAACCGAATCTCATTGTTTATATTCATATTGTTGGTTGATTTATTTAAAGGTTGAGGAGTTGATACAAGAGGATTCACGTATAGATAGGTATCCAAAAATTATAAAGGGTGAACAAAAGGTTGTATGGGAATGGCAAGGTATGACATCAGCATAGTTTTTTCTAATCCTCTTTTCACTCGTCGATTTGTATTCATAGAAAGTTGTTTTCTAATCAATGAATGATTTCAGTTGAAGGTTCAATTAGCTTATCGAAGCTAAAGAAACGGCGAGAGATGCAGAAGAAAGTTAAACAAACCAATGACTCGAACACAATCTTGCAAGATAACTACAACAGAAGAATCGCAGAGACTAGCTCTTAGCACATACATTTAGGACAGAGACCAATATAGAAGCTTGTCGGTGCTTGCTTCTTCAGGTAAATGGTAAAAAGATCCAAGAATGCAGTGATTGTTGATCTTTCCTTTCTGTTCCTGGTTAATGGTTGAAATTTGTAATAGATGAAGGAGAATAGTTAGTGTCTGTTGACTTGAGGAACCTGGTTTGGATTGGAATTGCATTGGTACGGTTACCACGGTACAATTCCGGTTTAAGTTGACTGAGACTTTTAAAAAGTCTTGTCTTGTAAAAAGAGAGAATCAAAACGAAAGAAGAAAGAATTTGATTTTACATAGATATACTTGGGTTTACGAAGTGGTATTACTTTTGGAACACAGTACAATAGTAGTAGCCTTTTGGTTTTCCCCGTACGAAGAGTGTGTCACATCATCGTTTACAGAGAGACTCCTTAGTTCCCAAGATTACCTTCCCAACGAAGTTTTACGTCCCTTGTCTTCTTTATTCATGCTTTTATTATTCTTTTATGTTCATGAGAATGACTGAAACTGTAATTGATGAAGAAGAGTGACATGAATGCCTAGGGCTGGACATAATACCAGAAGTATTTACCCAAATCGGACTGAAAATAGGGTATCTGACTTGGTTGGATCTTGCTTAAATATCTGAACTGTACTATTTTTCAAAAACTCAAAGAACCGAATTCGTACCGAAAACCGAAAGAGTATCCAAAAATATCTCTATATATATATATATATATATATATATATATATATATTGTTTTAAATTATATTTATAATAGTATTAATACCTAAAATTAAAATTATAAATCAAACATATTAGTTATTTTAGGTATTTATAGATAAAAATAGATGTTTTGGATAAAAATACTTAAATAACATTATATGTATGGTTATTTTCCGACAAGAAAAGTAACCAATTGGAACTATATAAATTGTGTATTTTCAAATTTTTAAGTTATCTACTCTATTAAAATAGAGTTTTTTTTTTATCTATTTATACAAGTTGTCATTTAAATTTGGACCCTTTCTAGAATGTTACAAAATAATATAAGTCATATAATTGATTGAACCGTATTACTTAAATTAAACCAACACAATTAATGCAAAGAGACGACCTTAATGTAAATTACCTTCAAAATACGACAGGTATCTATGTGTATACCGAAAACACATATTTTCTCCTACAAATATGGAATGTTCTAAATTAATATATATATCATCAAAATATAGAATATGAAAATCTACTAATTATACTTAAATTAAACCAGTGGTTATTTATGGAATATAGTCTTGGGCTTACTTTTATTTTCTGAACAAATTATATAGTTTGGTTTTTGGGCTTAGTATTAAGAAAAAAACTCTAAAAAATTGAATAAACTTTTCACCTTAAAAGATAAAAAAATCAATTATTATTTTCAGACCCAAAAGGTATTTAATATTTTTAACAAAACAAAATATCTATTATTAATCGTTTATTTAAATCATATATTTTAAAACATGTTAATATATTTTTTATTCTAAATAACAATCACTTTGTTTTGATAAATTTCTATGGTAACTTTTAAATAATTTATTGTTTTATTTTTCTTAAATAATTTACTGATTAAAAAAATGTAAAGCAAAACCAAAAACCAAATCTAAAAACTAAAATCCAAAACCAAAAGCTGAAAACACATGTTATATTTTTTTCCTTTGTTTATTTACAAAATAAACTATTTCAATTTTTTTTTTAATTTGTTGTCATCTTTTCAGTTTTGAATTAGATGTTCGATTATTTGAGATTTGTTTGTTGGTAATATTAGTTCAAACTAACTCAGCGGATTTAAAAATTAAAAACCCAAACCAAAAACTGAAAATGAAAAGTAGAAACTTAAAAACTAAAAACCAAAATCTAAAAATAAAAACTGAAACTAAAAACTAATGAAAAATAATCATCACCACAAATTTTGGTGAATTGATTCTATATCAAAAATATTCTTTAAACTAAGACAAAACCCAATTATATAAATTTTTAATCATAAAAAATTTATGCGCTTTCAAGCGCGGGTCAAAATCTAGTTTTAGATAAGTTTAAGTAGTTTGGATATAAAACATCCGACTCGAACCCGGCCCGTCTTTTTGTAATATCCGAATGAGACCATTTTTCAAAATCTAAAAAAATCGTTATCCGAATAGATAATATTCATACCTGATAGGGTATCCGAAAGCCCAGGCCTATGAGGGCTTTTGTTTGGAATTGGATTGGTGCTGTACAATTCCAGTTTTGTTCATACCGATAGAAGTTGACTGTGACCTAGTAAAGGAATATGTACACATTTAAAAAGAGAGAAAAATAAACAAAAGAAGAAATAAATGAGTTTATACTTGGAATTAGGAAGAGGGCATTACTTTTGCTGGTTAATCGGTAACAAACTTTACTAGAAACCAATCAAGTTTAAGTCTTTTGGTTTTCCCGTACGAAGAGTGTGTCCCATCATCGTTTCGTCTACAGAGAAACTCCTTAGTTTCCAAGTTTACCTTCCCCATGAAGTTTCCTTCCCCTTCTCTTCTTTAAAAGCTTCACCCCACGCGCATTGAGAAACCAAACAACAAAGAGAGAGAGAACACAAAAATGGCAGAAGCAGCAAAGCAACACATTGATCGGATTAGGAAGACTAAGTTTTCTATCGGCGGTGATGAGAATCCTTTGACGGAGGATCTTCATCAGGCTGTGAAGAACCTCTCTGCTGAACTCTACGCCAAGGATGTTCACTTCCTCATGGAGCTTATCCAAGTAAGTTTACTCTCTTTCTCTTTAATGTACTTTCCTCTCTGTTTCTCTGTGTATTTTGTGTTAGATTGTGTGTTCCGGCTTGTCTATGTTAGTGAGATATTTTTCTGTACAGTTTTGGTTAAAATATGTGTATGGAAAATCTGATGTTGAGTGTGTGTGCTATAAGAAAGTAATGACTTTACATGAAAAAATGTTGAACCTAAACCAAAACCGAAACTCACGTGTTTCACATGTTTTGAGGCCTTGGTTTCTTCTATGCAATCAGAATCATGTTTGCTCTTTTTTTTTTTCACACGCACACATGTACATAAACCCAATTAACGTAATTAGTTTTGACTTTTCCTGGATAATATAAATACAACAGTGTTCATTAAAATGATTATTTAGTCTATACAGGAAACATGTTTCTGGATGTTTTTTTTTTTGCTTTGAATAAGATATTAAATCTGTGTTTTGTATACTAGAAAGATCAGCAAAGTATCAAACTTTTGTTTTTCTTTCTACAGATATGCTATAATGCTAGACATTAATTTTAATGTTTTTTTTGTTGCAGAACGCAGAGGATAATGAGTACCCTGAAGGTGTAGATCCTTGTCTCGAATTTGTTATCACCTCTGAGGACATCACAGCCACTGGAGCTCCAGCAACTCTACTCATCTTCAACAACGAGAAGGGTTTTGCTGAGAAGAACATTGAGTCCATATGCAGTGTTGGAAGGTCCACCAAAAAGGGAAACCGAAAACGTGGTTACATTGGAGAGAAAGGTATTATTAATTTATTATCCTTTGTCTTTTACTATAATTAACCTTAAAAGACAAGACACTTGTTCTCACATAACATGTTGTTCTCTTTTCCAATTCCAATTTGGTGGCAGGAATCGGTTTCAAGAGTGTGTTTCTGATTACTTCTCGTCCTTACATCTTCAGCAAAGGCTACCAAATCCGTTTTAACGAGGATCCTTGCAGTTTCTGCAACCTTGGCTACATTGTACCTGAATGGGTCGACCAGCATCCTTCTCCTGCCGACATACAAAGAATCTACGGCTCAGGCTCTGCTCTACCAACCACAACAATCATCTTACCCTTAAAAAGTGACAAAGTCAAGCCGGTCAAAGAACAGCTCTCTAGTGTCCACCCTGAAGTCCTCCTGTTCCTCTCCAAGATCAAACGTCTCTCCATCAGAGAACACTGCCAAAACCCAAACCTCACCACAGTAAACTCCATCGGTATCCTAAGCGAGACTGACTTCATGACTAGGAAGAGCATTGACGCTGAGTCTTACACCATCCATCTCTCCGCTAGTGAAACCAACTCCGAGAAACAATGCAGCTACTACATGTGGAGGCAAAAGTTCCCAGTGAAAATGGAGAATCGTGTTGAAAGAAGATCAGAAGTTGAAGATTGGGTGATCACTTTAGCGTTTCCTTTTGGAGAGCGTCTTGGCCGTGGTGACAGCTCTCCTGGTATCTACGCCTTTCTCCCTACAGAGATGGTTACGAACTTACCTTTCATCATACAAGCGGACTTCATCTTAGCATCCTCAAGAGAAACTATTCTACTTGATGATATATGGAACCAAGGGATTCTCAACTGTGTTCCCTCAGCTTTTGTGAATGCGTTTACTTCGTTGGTGAAGAAGACTGATGCTCCGGTGTCAAGCTTGCTTCCTGCTTTCAACTTCTTGCCTGTGAAGCAATCTAGTTACGCGAAGCTGAACGTGGTTAGAGAATCTATCAGGGCTAAGGTCTCTGCTGAGGAGATTGTACCAAGCGTCTCGCATTTAGGACAGAAGTTTTTCCATAGACCGTGTGAAGTTGGTCGTCTTGTTCCTGCCTTTTGGAACATCTTGGAGAAGGCAAGAGGAGAGAAGGCGAGTTTGAACAATATCTCGTCTCATGGGATCTATGTTTTGGATTCTTCTTTTGACAGAGCTGAGAATGACGATGTTCTTGACTTCTTGGGTTTGAAGCAAGTCAGCAACGAGTGGTATGCTAAATGCATACAGGGATGCGATCTGGTGAGGAGTGTGTCGGAAGATACGTACGTGTGGGTTCTTCTTTTCTTGGCTGAGAATTGGCAGACAATGTTTCAAGGGACAAACATGGTGAAAGTTCCGCTTATTAAGTATGTTGTCAGAAAAGGAGTGACTTCTCTTAGCAGTGTGGCTGACTTCAGTCCTAAAACACTATGTTTCCCAACTCCGAAGAACCAGGATTGGTTTCTTGACTGGAGTGATGAGTTCAGATGCATGTCCAAGTTTGTTTTCATGCCTCAGACAACATTGTTAGTGTTGAAAGCTTGTTCCAAGAAGGAGACAGTGCTCAATTGGCTTAAAGAGAAGATAAAAGTCACCACTCTTAGCTTCTCAGATTACACAAAACGTCTCCTGGAGAATCTTAATGGAGATAAGAGACTGGTTCTTGCGTATGCACACTTTCTACATCACTCAATCTCCAAGGGATTTCTATCAGAGGACGAGGGTTACAAGTGTTGCAAAGACATGCCGCTTGTGGACAACTATGGTAACGTCAACACTAGCAGAACCGGTGTTCTTGTTCCCGCTAGCCAAGGTAAATGGATAAGCTTAACCGGTTCAAATCCATGGAGACAAGACGGATACATTGAGCTTTGGGAAGAGTATCTGTCTTCTGTTAGATTCGCTGGTGTTCTGTCTACTCACAAAGCGCTTCTGCCCTTCTTGAAATCTTATGCTAGAGCTGGAGATGTACCTGAGATAACACCACCAAACGCAGCTATACCTGCCTTATCTGGTGCTCTAAAGAAGGAGAATGCTTTGCTGCTCTTGAAGTGGATACAGTGTAATAGATACTCTCTCCCAAGAAAGTTTATGGACTCTGTTAAAGGAGGGAGCTGGTTGAGAACTACAATGAATGGTTCCTCTGACTATAAACCACCTTCTCAGTCTTTTTACCATACTTCATCATGTGATCTCACTATTCTCCAAACCGGATCAATCCTTGTTGACATCCCACTTGTTGATGTAAACTTCTACGGCAGAGAGATTGAGAAGTTCACAGAAGAGCTGAAGATTGCTGGCGTCATGACTGAGTTCAGCCAAGCGTGTGAGTTTGTTGGTGACCACCTCATGCGTTTAGCTGAGACATCAACCTTGTCAAGAGAGAATGTGTTCTCTATTCTTAATTTCATCAGGTACTTGAGAGAGAAGAGACTCCCGCCAAATGATTTCATTGGAGCTGTTGAAAACGGAGCTTGGCTTAAGACAAGTAACGGTTATAGATCTCCAGATGGTGCTGTTCTGTTCAGTCCAGAGTGGAAAGCTGCTTCACTGATCAGTGATATACCGTTCATTGACAAGGATTGCTATGGTGAAGCTAAACTTAAAGGGTTTGAGAAAGAGCTTGAGTTGCTAGGCGTTGTGGTTAAGTTTCCTGGTAATCACAGCCTTATTGTTTCTCACTTGAATGCTTCAAAGCTGAGTTATCTCACAGCAGAAGCAATGCTCTTAGTACTTGACTGCATGCGCTGTCTCAGTCCTCGGAAGCTTACCAATCCCTTAAGAAGTTCTCAATGTTTCAAGACCAAGAATGGCTACAAGACTCCTGCTGAATGCTTCATACCTGATCCGGAGTGGAGCTGTCTCGTCTCAGTCTTTGATAACTTCCCTTTGATCGATGAGAGTTTCTACGGAAGCAAAATCTTTTCCTACAAGGAGGAGCTGAAGCAGATTGGTGTTGTGGTTAACCTTGATGAAGCTGTGAACGGGTTTGTTCGGACATTCAAGCAGAAAGCTACTTCATCCTCTTGTCTAAACCGAGACACATCCATGTCTCTTCTGTCCTGCTACAAGAAACTGATGGAAAGCAGTCATAAGTTTCCTGAAGAGCTGATGAGAAGCTTCAAAGAGTTACAATGGCTACACACAACACTCGGTGACTTCCGTGCTCCTAAAGACTGCATTCTCTTTGAACAAGACTGGGAACATCTCCGGCTCATAGCAAACCTCCCTTTCATCGATGACAGCTCAAACTGGTACGGCAAAAGCATATATGGTTACAAGAACGATCTAAAGAGCTTGGGAGTTACAGTTGAGATGAGACAAGGTATGAGCCATGTTGTTAACTCCTTAAGCCTCCCTGATCCATCTCGCATCACTTCTTCTAGTGTCATCTCTCTTCTTAAGTGTGTTACCTTCTTGCTTGAGGAGAGGTTTGGTAAACTCCCTAAAGAGTTTCTTGATAAGGTTTCTTCTGTCAAGTGGTTGAAGACACATGCTGGATACCGCTGTCCTGAAGAGTGTTTATTGTTTGATAACACATGGGAGTTGGAGCATTGTGATGGTCCTTTCATTGATGAAGAGTATTACGGTGTAGAGCTTAAGTGTTTCAAGAAAGAGCTTATTGCCATTGGAGTTGGTAACGATTCAGGCAAAGCTTCCAGGTTGCTTTCTAGCCACGTTTATAATCATTCTGACTCTGACGCAATCTCCAGGATATATAGGTTTCTCTCCAAATCCGAGTGGAGACCTGAGAGAGGTGCTTCTTCAGGAAGAATCTGGATCCCTAGCGAGTGTAAATGGGCAGATGTCTCTACCTGTGTTGTCTATGACAAAGACAAACTCTTTGGCACAAAGCTAAACGTTCTTGAAAACCATTACGATGGTCCTCTTCTTGGTTTCTTCTTATCTGCGTTTGAAGTGAGAGGAAGCCCTTCTGTGGAAGATTACTGTGCTTTGTGGAAAGATTGGGAGAGAACCAAGGAGAGAGTGTCTTACGAAGAGTGTTGTGCGTTCTGGAGATTCGTGGCTAGACACAGTTACACAACTAAAGCTGACAAGTTTCTGTCGGAATCTATCTCTCGTTTGCCTGTAAACACACCAGATTACAGCAACAGTGAAGGCATCTTGCTGTGTGATAAGAGTGATGTGTTTGTTGCTGATGATTTGCTCCTGAAGGATCTTTTCACAGAGTCCCCTGTCTTCGTGTGGTACCCATCTCCAAGCATCCCTACCTTGTCACAAACCAAACTTACAGAGATTTACAGAAAACTCGGTGTTAAAGAGATCTCCAAGTGCGTAGAGATGTCAGAAGCTAAGCTAACAGACAACGGAGACAAGACCGAGAAGATGGAGAGTAATCTGGTAGGAAGAGGGTTAGTGAGGCTCATTCTAGGGTTTCTCTCTGATCCATCTCTCAAGATAGAAGCTGAGGAACGTTCTGAGATCATACAAAGCCTTGTTTCCCTCAACGTTCTTGAAACTCAAGAGACGATCTCTACAGAGTATACACTGAACCTACCGTCGAAGGGAGAGAAGCTGGTTGCAAAAGCTAAGAGGATGATAAGGTGGGAGAGGGAGAAAGGAGTTGTGTACGCTGAGAAGATGGGGAAAGCGTGTGGGAAAAGAAAGGTTTTGGAGTATGCTACTTGTTTTTCTGAGGTGATTGCTAAAGGAGCGATGTGGCAGAGGGAAGATCTGATTGGAGAATTGTCTGAGCTTGTGAAGATGGCTTACTTGGTTGAGTTTGATGATGAGGCTTTGGAGTTTCTTATGAAGTCTAAGAACCTTCAGGTTTATGAAGAAGATGAGAAGCTCATCTCTGATGCCTACACTCTCAAGAAAACCTAAGGTAACATTTTATAAGCTTTCTACATTGGTATATTTCTTCTTGTGAATATGAAAGTTAAAAACAAATATATTTCCTTCTTTTTTCTTTTGCAGATGCCTTCTATAACAAGCAAACCCAGGGACCGACCTATATGTTCTATCTATTTCGTTTGAATGCGTGTGTTTTGGTATTCTGCATCTTTTGTAAAACCTTCTCATGACTTTTCTACTAAGTTCTATAAAATATTTTGGTATCTCGATTACTATTTTTTTTTTTTTTTGAACAACTCTCGATTACTATTTAAAGTGAAATATTCAAGTATTTTTCTTACCAATATTAATCAATCATATTTTGCCCTCATGTGTTCCTCAACGCCTGGATGCTTACATCGAAAGCTACTAGCTTGAGCTTAAGTAATCCCAATCAAAAATGGATCAGTTAATTTTACTAGCTCTCAGTGTGATGTGTTGATTCGTAGCTTATTCTTCTTCTCTTTACGTCTTAGTTTGCAAGTTGGTTCGGTGCATATAGTATACACTGAAGAACTTATTGACCATTTTGTTTGCGACACGCCCTTGATCTTGGCTTTTTAGTTTTTCTTTTCTTTTATCCGGCAACTTTGGTAAAGTAAGTTATACCCTACATTTATAAGTTATACAGTTTAGACCATATATTTACAAATTTCAAAATTTCGCCGTAATGATCAGGTTTTGAAGCTTTTTGTATCCTATCAATCTGATAATGATTCGGGAAATACAGGAATATTGTAGACTTGTATTCGTTGTGTCACGGTAAGAAAGTGAAAAGGAGAAAGAAATTTGGTGGCTCACTCAAAATGTACAATAAGTTTGTTTTGTTCCGAAAATTAATGAATTCATAATGTATTTGCATTGCATCCAGTAAATAGTCGTAGGCTCAGGCCTCGTAGGGTGCTATGTGAAGTAGTAACAGATAATAGATAACATACAAAATAAGTGTTTCCCATGTGATTTGGTAGTTGGGAAATACTTGCTGAAAAGTTAGAATACTAAATCCAACGCACTTTGTTAAACTTAAAATTTTATATCATTTTAATTAAGAATTTGTATTTTAATATATATGTTAATTTTTAGTTTTATTCAATAAAACTAAACAAAATCTATACTATTATTTGCGAAGTAATTTTTCGCAACGGAGCTCTCACGTTAAAAGTTAGAGCGGTTAATATCTATTTTACCCTTAGTAAAAAATTTTATATATAGCTAATTTTATAATTAAAAACGAAATTAAAAAAATAAAACTAGATAAGTACAGTATGTTATTATCTTAGATAATAAAGAATAATTAATATAAAAAGTTTATAAAAAAACAAAATAAGATAATTCTTATATATGTTATTATTATCTGAATATAATATTGTAACAACATGATAATGCTTATAGATCTTAATTTTATATCAAACTGCTTTTGGCTTTTAAAAATAATATCATTATATTATAAAATTTAAAAATTAAAATATAAAATCGAATTTAATTAAATATTAATCAAACAAAAAAATTTGTATAAAGATATTTTTAATTATATAATTAAATATTAGGTATTAAAAATTGGAACGGTTCAAGTTAATGATACCTTTCATGAAATTTATATATTTATATATAAATTAGTTAAAGCCAAATTTTATGTTAGTGATATAAATTTATATGTTATTATATTAGTTAATTTATTATAAACTAATAGGATAATTATCTACATTCATGCATATTTAAACATAAGATATCTTATAGAATATTATATAGTTATCTGAAAATAATATTTTTTATTGTGAAAAATAAAAATGTAAGTTATTAAACAATTAAAAATTAAATATTAAGAGAAAATATAAATACATTTTCAAAACTATTTTATTATGTGGATTTTTTCAACACTATAATAAGCATATAGATTTTGATGAAAAATCATATAAAAATATTTTAATGTTTGATTTAGGTTTTTTAAAACTATAGAAAATAACTTATAATATTATTTTAGAATTAATAGAACAAAAAATAATAAATATTCGTAAGAAAATTATGCCCGCATATGCGGGCACAACACCTAGTAATATATTAATTAGAGAAAAAAATTAAAATTATTTAATATATTTTAAAAAACTTTAAACAATATATAATAAAATAGAAAATATTTGGCTTGCATATTTTTTTTGTCCTTGCCTTGTTGGAGAAATTCCCATATGATTAGTGTATGCTTCGGTCCAAGATTCTTTTTCGTTTAAGGTCCACGTTAGCGTAATAAACTATTCTGAATATTAAGATTCAGACATGTAAGTATCACTTAGAGATCTGTTTATTATAATAAAACTCCTATTTATTCGAAAACCAGATATTATTATTATTTGTCGGTGAATGGGGTTTGTTTAAGAGTACTTTTGAGTAATGCCGAAGACTTTTTGTGTGAAAAGAATCATTTTATAACTGTACTTATTTATTTGACAAATTTCAAATTGTATTATACTAAAATACAATACATCTCTATGATATATGGAGTATAGGAAAACAAGTTGAGTGAATCGAAATAATTACATTCTATCTTCGGTAAACTTCAAAACCCAAGAAGCTAGTGGCACGTGCCCCATGACAGACATGTCATGTGATGTAATGTAACCTATTCTCTTTCTACATAGGCTCCGATTGGTAACCATCGCGTAATCGCGGAATCGCGAAAATAATAGTTAAGTTGCGGAAAAAATTAATTAAGTCGTGGAAAAATTTAAAATTTGCGGAATGACGGAATATATATTAAATTGATTAAAATATTTTATATGGTTTTTAATTTGTTATAAAAAACAACTAGTAATAATTAAACTAATTATTACAAAAGTGAAAACAACTAAAATTTATTAAAAACATTTTAGTTTTTATTATAAATATCTAACATATCTTTCAATAAATTTTAAAAATAGATTTTTTTAATATATAAATTATAATAGAACTTTATTTGCAACATAATTATTTATCATTAAAAATTATTGATATGTATTTTATATTTTAAGATAGTATTAACATATAATTTAATAATATGAAAATATTAGTTTGTAAATCTTTCCACCATAATCTACTAAAACTCACTTTTCCACTTAATAAAATTTCTCTTAATATTTTTGTCAGCAAAAACGCAAACTTGCGTTTTTGCGTTTTTTTTTCATTCCGCAACATTTTGTTGATTGGCAAAATTCTTGCGGAATCGCGTTTCATAAGCCATTCCGCCATTCCGCATGGTTACCAATCAATGCCATAGACTCATTAGCAAAAGTAAGCAAGCAGAAAAAAAAAAGAAGCAACATTGCGAAAAACAAAGAGTAAGGTAAACAAGAGTGACACAAACCAAATCATCTTGACATTTTTATCTCATGGATCAATAAAAACCAATCAAACAATTATAGTTTCGCCATTGTTAGGCACAAAAAATTATTGACCATGTAGCTACTATTTGCATTATTTACGGGATTAGATGACTATAAGTCTATAACATGCCTACATTTAGTTCCAACTAAAACACGAAGATTTATTTACAACTAAAACCTGTCTTTTTGGTTTGTTTATTTTTCAAATAATTTGTATGTTTTATGTTTACATAAATTTAAGAAAAAAGAAACTAAAAAAGAAAAAACTATAAGATTTTTAACTTTGTGTGTGGAAGTGTTACAAAAAAAACGTAGTACCGAGGAAAAAAGCATATGCAAGCAAAATCTTATAGAGCAGAAAAAAATAGATCTTTTTTCTTCACATGACTTTTTTTCAACTCTGCAGCTTTTGAAGCTAACTTTCAGATCTTTTCACTCTCTCTCCTCTCTCTCTAGCAACTTCATTTTTTTTGTCTTTAATTTTCAAATTTTATTATTTTCTTTATTAATGTGCAGGGAAATTTATATTCTACTGCCTCCTCAACTGCTTACATATCACAAATCCAAAACCCAAATCAAATCCCACCATTGTTTTTATCTCAATCCAATAAACCACTCTGAAAAAAAAACTCTCAGCTTAAAGCATTTATCTCTCAGTCTCTGCTTCCCATCCAAAGTTCTTATCTTTGTGGGAAAACAAAGCTTTTGAAGTGAGACAAAAACTAAAGAAAGAGAGAAAAAAATGGGTTGCTTACATTCCAAAACAGCTAATCTACCTTCTTCTGATGATCCATCAGCTCCAACCAAACCAGAATCAGGTACTCATCTCTAAGCTTCCAAGTACTCACAGTTCCTCTTTTGCTCCCTGCTAAATCTGCAGATTTGGTTCTGTCTTTATGCTTGTTTTTAAAATGGGTTTGTGGGTTTAGATGTTTGTTAAGGCTTAAAGTAGAGACAAAAGTTGGAAAGTCTCACCTTTTTGGAACTAAACTCTTGTTTAGACTAATTGCCTTTTTTGGGTTGTGTTTTAAACAGTGAATGGGGACCAAGTGGAACAAGAGAACCAAAATTTTAAAGAGTTTGATCTGAATGAGCTGAGGAAAGCAACCAATGGGTTTAGCCCTAGCTGCATTGTCTCTGAAGGTGGAGAGAAAGCTCCCAATGTGGTTTACAGAGGGAAGCTTGAAGGAAACCATCTTGTGGCCATCAAGCGATTCTCTAGGCAGTCTTGGCCTGATGCTCAGCAATTTGTGGTAAGAAAATCTCAGGATATGTTGTTTTGTAACTTGTTTGTCGATTCATTGACCCTTATTTAGGATCTTATACACTAACTTATCATTGTTGAGGCAAAGCTCAACGATGACTAGTGAAAGCAATGGCCATTAGTTACTAAAGGGGATAAAGACATCATCTTTTTGTAAGAGAATATGATTCCCTGTGTCTGCTTGCGGTTAAAGTTTGAGAAAAGCTAGTAACTTTGGGTGCAAAGCTTCTTTTAAATCCTATGATCCCACTATACTTTTTTAAAAGTTATTTAGCATAGAAACATTGCTGGAAGCTTACTTTGGCAAGACTTGAACACCGTTATTGTGTTGACTTTGGTTGACTTGTGAAATCAGGTGGAAGCAACTGGTGTTGGGAAGCTTAGAAACAAGAGATTAGTTAGTTTGATTGGTTGTTGCGCAGAAGGAGATGAGAGACTGTTGGTAGCAGAGTATATGCCTAATGATACTCTCTCAAAGCATCTCTTTCACTGTAAGAGCTTTATCTTTCTTTATGTTATAAGTAATCTTCTTTAGATTCTTTAACTATCTACTTTATGTCTTTGTTTTGCAGGGGAAAAGCAGCCACTTCCATGGGAAATGCGTGTTCGAATTGCTGACTATATTGCACAAGCACTTGATCACTGCTACAACGAAAACAGAAAGATCTATCATGACCTGAATGCATACAGAATCCTCTTTGACGAGGAAGGTGATCCTCGTCTCTCTACTTTTGGTCTTATGAAGAACAGTAGAGATGGTAAAAGCTACAGTACCAACTTAGCTTATACTCCACCTGAGTTCTTAAGGACAGGTAACATTCTTGATCTTGTGATCGCTGTAGAAGACAAAACCAATTCATTGTTATAAGATTTAAAAGGTTTTTGCCTCTTTTTACAGGCAGAGTCATTCCTGAAAGTGTGATCTTCAGTTATGGAACTATTCTTTTAGATCTTTTAAGTGGCAAACACATTCCACCTACACATGTAATGTGTCTCCATCTTTATAGTTTCCTCACTCATTGCGCTGTTCAGTTTGCTGAACCTTTTCTCTATGGTTATCTTTTCTGAGTTAGCTGTGATGTTCATATTCAGGCCCTTGATATAATAAGGGGGAAGAACGCGTTGCTACTGATGGATTCATCTCTGGAAGGACAATATGAGAGTGATGATGCAACAAAACTAGTTGAGCTTGCTTCAAAATGCCTTCAATCTGAGGCAAAAGATCGACCTGACACCAAGTTTCTTCTCTCTGCAGTGGCACCTCTTCAAAAGAAAGAAGAGGTTTAAAGAATATATCATGAAACTGAAGATATCTTGAATCTCATAGCTAAACTGGTTTCACTTTTGTTGCTTAGGTTGCCTCTCATGTGTTGATGGGCTTGCCAAAGAACGCTGTAATATTACCAACTATGCTTTCTCCTCTAGGAAAGGCTTGTTCAAAGATGGACCTCGCGGCAGTACATGATATTTTGCTTAAAACTGGTTACAAAGACGAAGAAGGTGCAGAGAATGAGCTTTCATTTCAAGAATGGACACAACAAGTTCAGGAAATGCTCAACATGAAAAAGTTTGGGGACATTGCTTTCCGAGACAAAGATTTCAAGAACTCAATTGAATACTACTCTAAGGTGAGAGAGGAAACAAATCCATAACTCTTTAGTGTTCCAACAAGAATCTCTAACTCTGGTATCTGTTGTTTCTAGTTGGTGACGATCATGCCGGTTCCTTCTGCAACTGTTTTCGCCAGACGTGCTTTCTCCTACTTAATGACAGACCAACAGGAGCTTGCACTGAGAGATGCAATGCAGGCTCAGGTGTGCATACCGGAATGGCCCACAGCTTTTTACTTGCAGGCTTTAGCACTCTCCAAGCTCGGAATGGAGAGTGATGCTCAAGATATGCTCAGCGATGGTGCAGCATATGATGCCAAGCGACAGAATAGCTGGCGCTGCTAAGCTAAGAAAAATCCTCTATAATAATTATGGGTCTTTTCATATAATAGCTAAGAGGTGTTTATGTGTGTGTGTAAGAGAGGTTAGACTGATGAAAAAATGTTGTTTACTTTTGTGAGTTGATGCTTTTTGCATGAATCTTTAAGAAAAGTTCAAATCATTTGAGGAAAAGCAAAAACAAGATTGCAAATAATAACTAATTTGATTCCTTCTTCCTTGTCATAATACAAAAATATTGAAACCTTATCAGAAGATTCAATTATGCTATTACAGTATAAACAACGTTACTGGGAAAAATAGTGTTGCTTTAGTTTGGGATAACAGTCGATGATACAACATATTATGCTTGAGAAGCAACTAAAGGTGGAAACTTAGATTCCAACCAAGACACCAAATCCTCCTTTGTAGCGACAAAGATACCTGCCCTATCACTCGGCTTAAAAGGTGCAGCTAGCTGTTCCAAATGAGAGGCGAAAGAGTTTGCTAAGCCCTGAGAGAATCTGTGAGTTCCTGTCCCAGTTTGCGCCAAAAACAGCTCAGGAAGATCCTCTTGGCGTCTAACAATGTTGGCAAGTGTTCTCATCCACTCTTCTAGAGCGGTCTCAGCTGCACCAACTGATAACGACCTTACGTCTAAGCTCCATTCTTTCACGGTCTTGTTGTGTAATCCCGGGTATAGACCAAACAGTGTTCCTAAATAAAGAAGCTCATGAGCTCTCTCGTGCTGCTTCTTGCCTCTGCATATGTCTATCAAGCAGTTGCAGAAGGGCCTTCTTGCCTCTACTTGAGTCCCGTTGATCACTAACTTGAATTCTTCTTTTACTGTCTCAAATTCAGTTTTCTCATCTACAATAAGCTTCACAAACGCAACCAGCTTCTGATTAGCTCTCTCCAAACAACCCATAACCTTTTCAGCATCTTCACTACTCTCACACAAGGCCATAACCGAAAGAAGACACCCACAAAGCCTATCATCAGGCTTAACTCCTCTCTGAATAGACGTCTCAAACACATTAACCAAATCATCAATCCTTTTAGCCTTCCCCAAGCACTGAACCAAACAAGTGCAACCCATCACATTAACCTGAACCCCAGCTTCCAACATCTCTTCAAACAACTTCATAGCCTTCTCAGCTTTCCCACCACTCCCATATATATTCAGCATCGCCGTGTAGCTAAAACTATCAGGTTTACATCCCCCAGACTCCTTCATATCATCAAACAACCTCTCAGCTTCTTCCTCCAATCCAATATCAGCACACATATTCAACAACGTGTTGTACAAAATGAAATCCATAGGCCACTTCTTACCCTTCATCTCCTCCCAAAGCTGAAGCGCGTCTTTAGCCCACCTCGCCTTCCCATAAATCTTCACAAGAGCTGTCAAAGTCTTCTCATTAGGATCCAAACCAGACTCAAGCATCTCATTAAACAAACTCCTCGCCAAACCAGGCTTCCCTGCTCTCCCCATCGCCTCCAACAAAGTATTGTACACAACCACATTAGGCTTCACATCCATAGACTTCATCTCTTGCAACACATACCTTATCCCATCATAATCCCCAGCCTCACCAAACATCTTCCCCAACACAGAGAACGCTATAGCATCAGGCTTCCACCCCGTAGCCACCGCTCTTTCGTACAAACTAAGAACCTCCTCAACTTTCCCTGACTTGGAGTAAACATCAAGAATCGCTGAGTAAGTGACCTCATCAGGCATCAAACCAGTTTTATACATCCTCTCAAACCACTCAATAGCTTTGTCGTAAAGATTACACCTTTTAGCACAAGTAATAATAGTAGAGTAAGTAATGTTATCAAGCTCAACACCATCCTCCACCATCTCAAGCGCCATTGCCTCTATAAGCTGAAACTGCCTCCCAAATCTCAAAGACTTCATAGTGACATTATAAAATATAGTCTCCATAGGAAACAAGTTCTTGCTTTTGACCCAATCAAAGAACATATGAGTCTTCTGCCACTCTCTTAAACTGTTCAACACTAACAATGCATTGTCTCTACTTGGTGGGTGAGGAATCTCATCTAAAACAGCTAAAAACTCAGACTTTTCAACGAAACCAGTACCGTTAAGCTTCTGAGCAAAAGCCCTAAGATCCTTTATTTGTGGGTTGTAAGAGTAAGCTGACCGTTTCTGTCTCTGAAGTGAAAGGACTGACCTTTTGGGTCTTGTGGGATTGACCCAGACGGATTTGGGTTTGGACAAGACATGGGTTTGCTCCTCTTGTCTGAGTGTTGTCGCGGAGAGAGGCTTGAGCTGTTCGGAGAGAGATGGGGTTTTGGTGATTGGTTCTTCTTCTAGGGTTTTGGGTTGTTTTGAGGAAGTGCAGGAGATGTTGAGCTTTCTGGTGGTGGTACGAGATTGTCTTAAAGAAGAAGGCTTTAGGAAGGGGTTGTGTTTCTTTGTGTCTGGATGTTGGGGGTTGAAGCAGACGTCGATGGATGTGGAGAGAACAGTCGCCATGAGAAGGAAGGAGGAGCGAGAGAGGTTTTAGAGTGAAGAATGGTTTATCAGAACATCTTATCTTCATTTTTGAAACGATGACTCAACAACAGAAATATTGATCTTATGGGCTTACATGGGCTCATAAAAGATTAACTCTATGATGGGCTTTATTTCATTGGATAGGCCCATTCTGTTTTCTTTTCATTTTCGGCAAAATTTTGGAAGACAATTTTTTTTTTTGCTTAAACTTTGGAAGACTCTTGCCGAACAAAAGCTTTTGCCTTTTTTTGTGTCAGCTGAATCTATCTTTGTTGGTTTAACAAGCTATTTTAATAAGAGAAATCCCTTATATATTAAAAGAGAAACATTTAAAAAATTGTAACATCAATTTTGTAATAATTAAAAAAGACTTCATGCTTAGGTGTCACTTAATTAGGTAGTCAATTACATTCAATTGAAAAATAAGTAGATCCACATTCGATTTTTATATGTCGCTAGATACATTCGTTGGTCAAATTATATGATATGATGATATGATATGATATTTATGATATAAGCATTTATGATTGTTCCCCTAGATATAATTATTATTTTATTTTCTTTCCATAAATAAAACATACGGAATTACCATAAATGACTAATATATATATATGACACTTAATGATTCTAATAATAAATATTTGATAACAGTTTATACTAGGTGACTCATCCGCACCTTGTGCGGGAATAAAAATAGGCAAAATTAGCGTTGCCATTCTTTGATCACATGTAGTGCACAAAAACAAAGGCTGGATATCAACATCAGCATTGTTTGTAGGTATTACTTTTGTTGTAGTATTAACATTTCAATCTACATTCATAATTAATACATTGATAGTCATAATGGTAATGGAAGTCCCGACCAGTTTCTAGATGACAATATGTCAAAAATCTTCGTCGGAATGTTAACAAAAAGAATCTTATCATGTTGCTAGGATAAAACAATGAAAAATTTAGTTCATATACGTCAGTAATATTAATGATATCTCTATTGATTAACTATTTCTTAAGAACAAAACATTCAGAAAAGATGATGTAGTAGTAAGGGTGTTCAATCTGGATTTTGGTTTGGTTTCTGTTTAATTTTTTGATTTTCGGTATTTCGGTTTATAAAAAAAACTACCATATTAAAACCATATAGACTTTGTTTGGGTTCGGTATATATACCATCGGTTTTTGGTTGTTTCAGTTTTACACCAAAAAACCATACTTCTATAACATTTTGTGAATTTTACTTAGTATGATTAAATACCAACTTTAATAAAACAGAAATATATTTCAGTTTTAAAATAGACTATTTTATTTTATTTTTATTTAAATATTTTAAATAATTAATAAAAATATTAAGTTAATAATAATAACAATTTTCAAAAATAAAATAGGAAAATAGTAATAATATCATTATATTATTAAATAACTAAATATTAGCACACATATTTGTCAACGGAAAAAGTAAAACTTGTTTTGTATAATCTGATAAAAATGAAAAAATAACTTTTAACTTAAAAAATAATATCAAATTACTACATCAATTTTTTTAAGTATTATATCAATAACTTAAAGAGCATGCATGACCGTTGTCTAGATCGTCTTCATATTTTTGATCAGATATGATTCAATTAAGCATGAATTCTTGTCACATGTTTAAACATTAAAAGGTTTTTTTGGATCAGTTAAAAAAATAAAATAAAGTACCATGCAAATATTTAGTAGAATTAGTAGCTATCAAAAACATTGCAATTCAGAGTATATATTAGGAAAAAAACTAAATCTTCGTAAAAATGACTTTGCCATTTAAAATTTGAATTAGTAATAATAACTATATACTTTCTTATCGATGGAATCCTTTTAATGATATTTTCTGATTTCTTTGTTAAAATTCATCCACAAGTGAATGATCTTAACTTCAATACGCCATGTTTCTTTAAATGATTTTTAAGTATTTAGCAGAAGAGAAAAAACACATTTTTTGTAGATCTAACAAGTGCCATTATTATTTTTAATTGATATATCAAAAGAGAGAGATATTTGTATGATAAAATCTTGGTGACCAGAATTATACACTTAGAACTTGATGTTCTCTTTTTACATCAAAATATTATTCAATTACTCAAACTTGAGATGGTTGAAGAATTCAGACCGGAATAGAACAATCAATAAAAACTAAATTTCTATAGAAAACTCGAGCCGTCTTGGACAATCTATCTGTTATCCGGTTATGGAGCCACTAAAGTGACTTCTCATTAATGTATAGTGGGATGTAAATATGAATTTTAAATATAAAAAATACTCTAATCCTTTATAAAAAGGGAATTCGACCAAAAAAGCACGAACTTTGCACGAATTGCCAAAAAAGACCTGTACTCGAGCCTTGCCAAAAAAAATATGTACTTTTGTTGAATTTTTTTTGGTTTATTAAGCAACTTAATATTGACTGGCCATATTAGCATCGTTAAATGCAACGTTAAGTGTTGCCGTTAAGTTAAACGACGTCGTTTTACATGAATTTGAAAATAAAAACATGTAATGGCAAGGTGTTCTACCACTAGGCTAATGGCACTTTTAATGTAATTACTAATACATTTAATTTTATTTGGTACTCATTGAATATCAAAAATTATCTAAAAACTTAAAAATATCTGTAAAATTCCAAAAAGTTTAAGAAATAAATATTTTTCTATAAATTAATTTTGAAATTAAAATAAGAAATAAAATTTTATTTTTCTTTAAAAAATCAAAAGTCTTCCAACATATTCATTTTTAAAAACAAATGCTAAAAACTGAAATTAATTATAAACACAAAATACCCACATATCAAAATTAAATTAAAATGCTTAAAATAAATATTGTACCCAGTATGAGTGTGATTTTAATTTTTATCTAATAATTTTAACTTAATTTTTTGCATTTTCTTTGAATTTTTAAATTTTTTGGAATTTTTCAAAAAAAAATAAAAATTTTGGAAGACTTTTGATTTTTTAAAAGAAAAAAATAAAATTTTATTTTTTATTTTAATTTCAAAATTAATTTTATAAAAAATCTTTATTTCTTCAACTTTTTGGAATTTTAAAGATCTTTTTAAGTTCTTAGACAAAATTAAAATCACACTCATACTGGGTACAATATTTATCTTAAGAATTTTAATTTAATTTTAATATGTGGGTATTTTTGTGTTTATAAGTAATTTCAGTTTTTAGCAATTGTTTTTAAAAATTAATATTTTGTTTTTAATTTAATTGAAAAATTAATTTTATAAAAAAATCTTTATTTTTTTATTTTTTGAAGTTTTAAAGTTCTTTTTAAGTTTTTAGACAATTTTTATATGTAATCAGTACCAAATAAAATTAAATGTGTTACTAATTACATTGAAAGTGTGAGTAGTCCAGTGGTAAAATGTCTTGCCATTTGACCCAATCAACATGGGTTTGAATCCGCGGGTGTATATGATTTTATTTTCAAATTCATGTAAAACGACGTCGTTTTATCTCAATTGAAAACGACGTCTTTTCACTTAACGAAACATCAATTTTTTCTGTTAAATTTGTTGATGGCGTGCTAAATTGGCAAGTCAACAAAAACTTTGTTATTTAAATCTAAAGTCAATGAAATTTTTGTGTTTTTTTTTTTGCCAGCCTAAGAGTTCATGTTTTTTTGGCAATTCGTGCAAAGTTTGTGCTTTTTTTGGTCGAATTCCCTTTATAAAAATGATAACTCAACTATAATATCACATTGTCAATTACAATGATTGAAATTTTTTAAAATTATATATTTGATTGTTTTACATTCATTTGATAGATTTTATAATATCTGTATATAGTGAGTACAAATACTATTAGTTCTATTTATTAGTTTTTTGTAATCTATGATTTATTGTATACACTATAAATATAATATTTTTAAAATCTTTTATGTAGTATCATATGTATTTCTATTTATAATATAAATTTATATAACGTAATCTATGATAATCAATGGTTTCAACAAAAACAATTATGTTAATTCATTTAAATTTAAGACGTTTGATTGTTTATTTGGTATTTGGTAACATATTTTATATTAGATAACTCTATGATTAGTTTCCTTTTAAAAACTTGATTTAAATAAATGAAAATTCAAAAACCAGCAACCAATCAAATTAAGAGAATTAATTCTAAACTTCACCTATGAGTGACACCTAAGCAAAAATCTTTAAAGTGACTTCTCATTTAATATATAGTAGGATATCCTCCATCATTTTTCTTTAATTTTATATTATTAAAATAAATTAAACAATCAAATTAGCTATAAAATTCAACTTTAGATTTTTTCGTATAGGTTATATTTTGAATTTTAAAAATCGAGAATAAATAACTAAACTATTAAAATTATTATGTTAAAAATTAATGATCAATAGTTTAACATTTTTATTATAAAAAGATATACATTATTTTAAAACCATATAAGTAAAAAGTATCATTCAATAATAAAACAAATATATATACAGATTAAACTATATACCATATAAGATTACATAAATATTTTAATTTCAAAATCCTCAATAAATTTTCAAGAACATTTATAAATTATAAAATAATTAAAACTTTCACATTGAAAATTTTTGCTATCAATGATTTAAATATCTTAGTTCTTTTTTAATTTTATATTTTTAAAAGATATTAACAATCGATAATATGGTTATTTTTGGTATATACCATACAAACCGAATGGATCTGATTTTATAAAAACCATAGGATTTGGATATGGTTTGATTTATAACTGATTAAACTGAAACATGTAAATATGTATATATTTATAACGACGCATGAATATCTATTTTTTACATGAGTTGAATTATAACTATAATTTGTAAATAGCTAACAATTTATTACAACTGAGACTTCTTATTTTGATCTTTTGCTTTTTAACAGTAACTAAATTGAAGTAAAGATTATAAATTTGATGGACAACAATTAGTTGAAATTCTTTACAACTTTTTTCTATCTTTAAACAAACAAGGTTGTGTTCAATCGAAGACATATTGGTTTGATGAACACTAAATATGAAAGAATATAAAAGCTTTTCTTTCATGCTTCTGTTTAGTTTTTTTTTTTTTTTTTAAAAAAAATTTAGTGTTTTGATATTAATTCTAGATTTGATATTTTATTAGATGATAGAAGCTTTTTTTTTGTTTTTTATTCTTTTATTTAAATATATAATATTTTTTAATAAATGACTGTGACAATATGACTCTAAATATGATCATATTATATATTTGTATAATATATAATATGATCTCAAACTAAATAATTATGTTTTTGGTATAAAATTGAATAAACTGAAAATCGATGGTATATAAACCAAATCAAACTGAAGTACATATAGATTTAGAATAGTAGTTATATTTTAATAATTGAAATACCAAAAAATCGAGCCGAACCGAAATCCGATATCCGGATTAATATCTCTAATCCGAATAAAACCGAACTATTGTTTCATTTTTCAAAACATAATAAAATAATAGTTTCATCCCGCGCAAGGCGCTAGGGGTGGGCGTTCGGGTACCCGTTCGGGTACCCGTTCGGGTACCCGTTCGGGTTCGGATCGGGTATTTCGGGTTTTCGGGTATTTTGGTATTGGGGTATAGAACCCGTTCGGGTATTTTTACATATCGGGTCGGGTTCGGATATTTTTAGTTCGGGTTCGGTTATTTCGGGTCGGGTTCGGATATTTAGATTTTAAAAGAAAATTTCAAATTCTTTATTACTTAAGTTTCATGTATTTAAAATTTAACTATTAACTTAATTATTTTTAAAATGTTTAATAAGTTAAACGATTAATAATTTTGAAAATAAATTATTGAAAATAAAATTCATTATTTTGTTTGTTATTTTTGAATTTTGGATGCAAATTTTGTTTAAAATAAGAAATAAGAAGCTTAATATGCATTTTAAATGAGTAACAAATTATTATTTTTTTACAATTATATGTATATTATCTGATCTTAAATTATATATAACATTAATATAAATATTTTTAATAAAATGAGAGAAATAAACTAGGAATAAATAGGTATATATACATATGTTCGGTTATCTTCGGATACCCGTTCGGGTTCGCGTAATACCCGTTCGGGTTCGGATATCCAAACTCTCCTAACTCAATACCCGTTCGGGTATTTTGCTACTTCGGTTCGGATTTCGGTTCGGATATTTCGGGTCGGGTTCGGGTACGAGTTCGGGTATCGGATAAAGTGCCCACCCCTACAAGGCGCGGATCTTATCCTAGTATTTTTAATATTAGACGAAAATACTGCTTCGTCCTCACCACAAGTGTCGGTTGTTACATTATGATTTAATCATATGATCGTCTCAATTGCATGCAACTATGACGAACAATAAAACGAGAACAATTCCAGGACGTCCTTTTTTGGAAATATACGGATCCATGATAAACAATTATGCATTCACACATGTTATAATAAGTTCTGCTTTCAAGAATATATACATTTTCTAGAAATCGAACTTTATACTTGATATATAAAAAATCAGTGATGACTCTTTTATCAAATCATGAAACCAAGTAGAATTTCCTTTTTATGATTTACAGTTAGTCTATAAAAAAATTTGATGTAATTATATTTATTGTAGCTGTATAAGTTAAAAATATATAGAAAAAAATCCTATAATAATATTTTTTTCTTTATAAATATAAGGCTTTACATCTTTTTTTTCATTTTTGCAGTTTTATCTTTAAAAAAATATATAAAACATTATTGATAATTTATATGGTTGTAAATAGAAATTAAAGTTAAAATTATTTGCGACATCCAAACCAATCATCACAAATATTGTTTTGAATGTAAAAGTATTCAATTTGCTTCTTTCTAAAGAGTGAAATTATTAATCGACAGTTCAAGAGTCAGTTTTTTTCTTCTTCTAAATACTCAATAAAAAAAAATACTTACTTAGAACATTTCACTTGTTCTATAATCGCATGAAAATGGTGGAATAACATCTTATTAATATAACGCAATTCTACCTATGTGTATCATTCATTAATTGTGCTATTTACAAATTGTGATAAATTTCTATAAAAATTGACCCAAATTTTGGTCAAATGAACCGTTGTTAGTACTATACAGATTTTTCTCTCCTTTTCAAGTATTTTTCACTTTGTTGGGACTTGGGTACATTTGAGAAAACCTAATTTTTGCATTGCAGTTAAAATTATTAAGAAAAAATATAGTTGCAAAGTCAAATGAGACGGATCAACCTGCAAATTCTTGCTACCAACCAAACCAAATAAGGTATATTCAGATAAACTTATTCAAAAAAGCGTTATGAATTTTTTCCACAGACATCCCAACACAAAGTGGAGGTTTTATATCCATTGACATATACAAATCATTCCAGTACCATATATATATCATATAAAGGAATTAAAACTTATATGATATATACACTTATTATAAGTATGATCTCGAGCAACTATCCAAAGAATGTTTTTAGTTAAAAGTCTAAATTGTTTAATTTTTGTAAAGTACATTTGCGTTAGGTTTTTTTGGGAAACAAATCTCTACGTAACATGTAATGACCTGACACTAGGGGCTAGATTCTCTTCAAAACAGGTTTTCTTTCTTAGATGGTTGTAGTATAGAAGTTATTCGAAAAGTATTTTAAAGCTTAGCTCATCTATGCAAATGTTGTTCTAGCTTTAGTTGTGTCTTCTTTGCTATGTAAGATTTTCGTGATAATGATTTCAACCAAAATTGACATTTTGAACATATACAAAACAAGAACAGCTACAAAACAAATCCTGCCAAAGTGCGAACGTTTAGTCAAATAAAATAAAAACGCATTGCTGGTCAAAAAATCACTAACTGATTTTCACATGACATAATTGTATGACATTGGGATTGCAGCTATAATTAGACTAATTTTCAGCTCAATCTCATGCTATACAAATAAATAATTTAAGTTTGCACCCGCTCATATGGGAAAGCAACTATACCATATCTGCATGAAACAATGATGTAAGCCTAATTTTTATTTGTTTAGTTTTATTATGGGTTTATTATACTATTTGGTACATATACATTTCCGTTACTTAAAACGTTTATAGTTGGTTAAGAAAACTTAAAAATGCATGATAAAAAGAGATGAGATATAAAAAGAGAGAAAAGAAGGGAGCCGAAAGCAAAAAGGAGAAAAGGGTGAAGAGACAAAGTGTGATTAAGTGATAAGATGATTGTCTCATGTTCAAAGTTCTCATAGGCATCTTTGTCGCCAATCTATCAATTTAATTAACTTCCAATTCTAACATAATTAATAGCGGTCTAAGTTCTTATTTTTCATAACCTTAGAACTAGAAGTATAAGACTATGTTTTACAAAAAAAAAAGTATAAGACTAGCTGGCGTCTTTGGTTATGTTCGTTTAATGTTTCTTTTTCCATCATCATAAAACAAATTTCTTTACCATTTTGTTGATTAACAACTTTCCATTATCTTTAAAATCAAATTATATGTGAAAGAGAGTTCATACATTTGTACCACAAGAACTATAATTGATGAAGAAAGAGAGTTTAAACTATATTTGTCTTTTTAATCGTCCTATAATTAGTTTTAAAAAAAATCGTCCTATAATTGACACACGCACAATATCAGTTTAAGGTCTGACTGAATCATAATGTCTGGTACTAATATAGACCAACTATACTACAGGTTCTTGACTTTTTTTTTGAGAAGGGCTTACAAGTTCTTGACTATTATATCCTTATATATTAAAGGGCTTATTTGTTAAATAACCTAAAAAAAAAGCAAAATTAGTTTTCTAGAGAGATGATAGAGAGAGATAGGAACACATAAGGAGAGAGAGAGGGTGTCTTTTTGGTTACTTAATCAATTTTGTTTTTTTTTAATGTTATTGGATGCAATTTCCCTATATTAAAAAGTTATCATTTTACCAATGTTCAGTGAGTTAATATAGATAATTATATTTTTTTTATTATATCAACATTATACAAACATATATACTATTCAGCATCTACATGTTTTGTACCTTTGCAAATCTTGTTCAATAGTCCAACAGAAAACTCACATATTCTAGAGTTTAAGTTCAGTTACTGAGCTACGTAGAAGCATTAATTCATTGGTTACACTAGACAAAAACGCTTTCACGCATAAAACATTAATATTAGTCACAAAAATAATCATTAAAAGGTGGTCAATAATAGATCAGTATTTGTATACACATCTTTTGATTATTTTCCTACCAATTGATGCATTGCTTTCACTTCTGACTCGTCTTTGTTCGTTATCCCTTAGACCCCCTCTTCTTCCAATAGATTTTCAATTATTGTGCCTACCGAGAGTTTTTTTTGTTAATATCTTTTTACTTTTTCGTACTGTTCCCTTGAACGTTACCATGGGTTATTAGGTTAAAGTGAACCTCTGTAAATAAAAGTAGTGGGGGGAGTGGGGGGAATATTCCCACTCTACCAAAGTGACGACTGACAAGGTTCATTTGTATATAATACGACTGAACCACTGTTACCGTCAACTGAAGTCATTCTTTTGTACCTTTTCTACTAGCTAGGCTGCTCAATCAGAACCAAATTAAACCAAAAACTGTCCAAAATAAGTACAAATGATAAATTGAATTCATAGTTAATATGTTCGAATTAGGGGTGGGCACGGATCGGATATCCGGGTTTTTCAAGGTATTTGTGATTTGCTTCGAAGGTTACGAATATCTAATTTTGGTATTTGCTTTGCTTCGAAAAAATACGGATATCCGGAAAAACGGATATCCGGAAAATAAATAGATATTTGCGGATATTTACGAATATTTACGGATATCTCGTCCATTTTGATTAATACAAATAATCTTAAGATTTTGATACAAATTTGCTTTGAAAAAATATTTTTTTGAATGATATATAAAATAAAAATTAAAAGAATTAGTGAATTACATATTTTGTATTTTTTTAAGTTTAAGTTACAATTATAATAACATAAAATTTAAGGGAAAAAATATATTTGTCATAAATTTTTTTTCTCTTTTATGTAATACTTTTATATAAGTAGTAATGTGAATAGAATTTTTCAAAATCAATTGCTAGAATAATAATTATATAATTTTCTACATTTAAAATTTTAAATATAATCAAGATATACATATATTTATATATTCCCGGATCGGATCGGATATCCGTTTCCCAAAATTTTAATATTTGTGATTTGCTTCGATTTTAACGGATATTGAATTTTAGTATTTGCTTTGATTTGAAAGTTTACGGATATCCGGAATTTTTGGATCGAATCGAAACGAATAACGAAACGAATCAAATATAACGGATAAAATGCCCAGCCCTAGTTCGAATAAATAGTAATCATAACCAAGGTAAACGACCTATTGCTTATTGGTACTTCCAGATATATATTAACTAGGCTAGATAAAAGGTTGTTTATATTGAATAATTATAGAATTACCACACCTTTTAATTAATTCCTGTTATACACATTTTACTGAAGAACAGTAGTTTAAAATAACTAAAGCAGGATCAGACGGAATATATTAGGTGGCCTACTGCCTGACCAATGTGGCAATGTGGATGTTGAAACATAGCATATTCTTGGTTAACTATGATTTTCTTCGTTGGTAAACCGTAACGATGAACTTAACTATGTAAAAGCTTTCATAACATTAATTGACCTTATCCCACTGCTCGAAATTAACCTCAGGATGCACTGCCATAATTGACCAGTGTACGAAAATTATATTGGTAGGTCCCTACTAATGGGAACTCGGGATATACAACTTCGTATATATATATATACATCCAGGATGTTCTGAAATGTATACATAATAGGGCTTGACACAAGCCTAGTACTTACTATATTAGCTATATTTGATACTTGTTTTGCTTTGGATGAGTAATAAAAATTTAGACTTTGTATTTGACTTGATAAAAAAATATTTGTTATTTCAACTACTTGCTCAAAAATGAGTTGCAAATTTCTTGTCTTGCTTATTAGTTGTTACTTTCGAGTACTTATGAGTTACTTGTCAATGTTTCCGGATATTTAAGAATTACCTGCAAAATAATGGACATAAAAGTTTTGTTGTTTACTCTACTAAAAACACCACAAAATTTACTCTAATTTTTTTTGATGTTATAAAGAAGAAGAATGAGTAAAACATTAATCATTCAATGTAGGTGTATTGTTTACTTCTCACAAAATAAAATATAATTCTCTAGTAAAGAAACAAGTAATATCAAGTCAGATAACTTACAATTGTTTTATACTGATTACTTTTTTTATACTTGCGAGTATCTAAATTCCTTCTATACTTAATACAAATAACTTCATTTGCTTATGTAAGTTAGAAACATGTTTCCAAAAAAAATTAGAAGTCTGTTAGAATCATTCAGTGATATCACAGGAAGATTCTAAAAGTACCTAAAGACCTTAGGTCTTGTTGCTCGATAGCACTTAAAATCTTTTATTGTTCCATGCCGTTTTTTCGTGATTAAGATACTTACCGTATTCAAAACTAGGAGACTAGCTTGGTTCTTAAGTCTTCACCTATCATCTCCATGTTTCATAATTAGGAGCCAATCAAGTTTTCTTGTTGTTCATCGGAGATTAGCTTGGTTCTTAAGTCTTCACCTATCATATAACTTTGGCTCTATCTTAGATTCACCGTTAGTAAATTCACGCTTCAACAATTTCCACCGTTGCGGCCTTGGGGGAGACGAAACTTTATTCGTAATAGTTCTTTTTTTTTTGTTTGTTAAAGAACTTTATATCTTAATAGTTGTATACTTGTATGACAACATTTTTTTGTTTCCACAAAATATTCAAAGTGACTCTTTGGTACTTGTTTAAGACATGATCAAATAAAATTAATAGAAACTGAAAATGTTTTTGGTCTGATTAGAACAGCCGCGGGTCTACTTGCTTATTCGGACTCGAATTTAGCTTTCATTGTCACTTTCTTCTCCTTTTTCGTGTGACATAAGTGATTACACTAAAAAGTTCTTGTCCTACGCATTGTGACGTGGAGCGATATTTTAAAACTCAATATGACTGTAATATTTGACTTGGAAACTTGTTTAAACTCATTTAAAAGTATTGTACCCATTATAATATCTATGGTATTTGCTAGTTGGAAAATATAGCATATTATAGCATATATTATATTAACTGTCTCGCTTAAATAAAAATTATAAGCCTGAAAAGTATGATAAATTAAGACAATAACCGAAATGAAAGACAAGCCTGTATAAGCCAATATAAGTTTGAACAAAGAAAAGACAATATGAACGCGTTGTTAATTGCTTGTGGCTACGTGTGAACAAGTGGGTACATATATTTTGTTATCTTTTCTCTTGTAGAACACTTCAGACAAGTTATGTCTTAGTCACTTTATCGGTCTCCCATAGTTTTGTGAAAAACAAAAGCCGTATTCTACTAAACTTTTGTAATCCCAATTAAAAGTATTTATTAATCGATATTCTACCAACTTTGTAACTTTGCTCTATAAATAATCAGGACTCCATAACCATTCAACACTCTACCAACCTTCTAATATCTCTCAATCACTTCTTAATCATTCGCAAATCACTTTTGAAGCTTTCACACCACTCCATAAGAATTTGGGGAAGTTTTGGTTAATTGTTTTCTTCATAGAAAACAAATTTCTCTTCTTGTTTTCAGACAATGCTCTTGTCATACAAACAATGCCATCGACTTGAGCTGCAATCCATTCTTAACAACAAAACTAGTGTTGAGAAGAGTTTCTATTTCTGGATTTTCCAAATATTAAAAGTTGTAGCTTCTTGATCGTGACTTCTATTATAATATCTCTTTCTGAATTAAATATACTCACGTGGGTCAAGATTTTGTTCCTGTATACCAAGTTACTTAGTGTTATTGCAAATGGGAAGTTCAGGTTTACCTCCAGGATTCCGGTTTCATCCTACTGATGAAGAACTCATCGACTATTACTTGAAAAGAAAAGTCGAAGGTCTCGAAATCGAGCTTGAAGTCATTCCACTTATTGATCTTTATAAGTTTGATCCTTGGGAGTTACCAGGTAATAATCACTTAAATTTCAAAGTTAATATCAATTATTTTTTGGGTAATTTTAGGACTTTTTATTTAAAAATGATTCTTGTTACTTTTTAGACAAGTCTTTTCTTCCAAACCGGGACATGGAATGGTTCTTCTTCTGTTCAAGGGACAAAAAATATCCTAATGGTTTTCGTACAAACCGAGGAACAAAAAGCGGTTATTGGAAAGCAACCGGAAAAGACCGGAAAATTACATGTCGTTCATCTTCTACAATCGGCTATAGAAAAACCCTAGTTTTCTATAATGGTCGTGCTCCGTTAGGCGATAGAACCAGTTGGCTCATGCATGAATATCGACTATGCGATGATGAGAGTTCATCACAAGGTTCACAAATTTTTAAGGTAAGAGTGCTTTACATTTTGATCAAATCCTAAATATGCTGTATTTTTAAAGAGAGAAAATTAAGAGTGCAATGCCAATTTACACACACACAAGAAAAAAAAAAGAATAATTAAGAATGCATTGTGTTTTTAATTACAGGGAGCTTTTGTGTTATGCCGTGTGGCTAAGAAGAATGAGATCAAGAATAACTCAAAAATTCACAGAATGAGATCAGGAGAAAGTTCAGGTTATTCAAGTCGAGTGACTTCCCCTAGTCATGATGGAGTGATGCCGGTTCACTCATTTGTCAATCCGGTTTCTACTCAAACCGATTCTTCCAACATTTGGACTTCACCTGATTTCATTCTCGATTCTTCAAAAGTATGTATATGCATTTCTAAGTTGGTCAATAACTGAAACAGAGAAGGTTTAATTATCTTATACCGGTTTGATTTTTTTGTAGGACTATCCTCAAATCCAAGATTTTGCATCTGAGTACTTTCAAGAATTCGAATTTCCGGTTATGGGTACTCAAAACGTTGATTTTCCAGAGAGTACCTTGTATGCCAATGTAGACCAGAGCATGAACGAAGCGATGCAAAGTGGTTACTGGACAAATAGTTGGTACGATCAAACCGATTTACTCGGTCAATCAGACTTCTCCTAGATGGAGTATCGTTGAGGTCTCTTCTAAAGACAAAAACGCATTTTATCGTTCTCGTCTTCAACTTTTAGCATTGGTCAATATTAACTGTTTATGTATTCTATTTTCTACCGTTTTATTACTTATTATTATGGATTTATTATGTTAATGTTTATAATTACGTATATGAATATGTATGCTGTTGATGTTATAAAAAAGAAGAAGATGTATGCTGTTTTCTCTATGGACTTCCTTTAGGTTCAGTAGGACTATGTATTGTTGTCATCTTTATTCATGCAACTATCTCTTCTTTTTACGAAAATGATTAATTGGACCACACTCTATAGTATATAAAGAACATTTTTTCTTGACGTCACTAGCCTTTAAACAAGCTTTTGTTGAGGTGATAAATAAGTTGATAAAAATGATTATGGGTAGAAACTTTTTTATAAAAAGGAAGGATGGGGACCATATACATTTAACATTTCTACCAATATAATGTGACGTCAAATAAAATAAAAAAATAAAAAAAAATAATAATATACGACTTTAACCCATATAATGTGATTTCATCTATGAATACTAATAGTAAACAGTGCAGCCTCTTATCAAAATGGGTCCATAGCTCAGTGGTAGAGCAATTGACTGCAGATCAATAGGTCACCGGTTCGAACCCGGTTGGGCCCTAATTCTTTTTTTTCTGCTAGTTATGATTTATGAGCTATGACTTGACTAACCAGAAATAACATCCAATTAAGGCAAAAGATCTTTCATAAACACTAGGGATTAATCCGCGCTACGCGCGGACCTATTTAATTTTCAAATGTTAACTATTTTATTTTTGAAACACAACTTGCATTAATTCATAAACTCAAAGGTAGGTGTTGATAGATGTTGTATATTTACCAGCCTTACATTATTATTTATTTCAGAATACAAAATGTATTCACATATTTACTTATTATTTATTTTACTATACATTTTTCAGATATATTTTTAATTTAGTTTTCTATTTTTGTATTGTATACTTAATTATTCTTTATTTGTTTTTATTGTATATTTACTTATTCTAATATTGCGATAGATGTTTAATACTGATTATTTATTTTACCATAAATTTTTTAAATAGGTGTTAATTTTAATTTTTACATTTATTATTGTATGCTTACTTATTTTTTTGTATATTTTATAATTACTTACTCTGTTTTCTTGTTTTTACATCAAATAATAATATTGCGACAGATGTTTAATGTAATATTTCTATTTCTTATATTGTATATTTACTTATTATTTATTTTATCTTATCTTATATTGTATATTTACTTATGTAAATATTTTGAAATAATAAAAATGTAAAACTCTACATTTTCAAATAGATATTTAAATGGTTTTACTGTATATTTTTAAGATAAATGTTTAATTTGAAATATGTATATTTTACTGTATATTTTTAAGATAAATGTTTAATTTGGTTTTTATTTCCTATATTGTATATTTACTTTTTGTTTATTTTTTTCTTATATTGTATATTTATTTATTTTAATATGTTTACTTTTAAATTAAATGATAATTTTATGCTAGATGTTTAATGTAATATTTATATTTCTTATACTGTATATTTACCTATTTTAT